>JADRCC010321699.1:0-19168 GCA_019843855.1 Hylomyscus alleni | reverse complement strand
AAAAAAAAAAAAAAGACTGGATGTAGCCCAGGATAGCCTCAGACTCAAACATAACCAAGGATGATCTTAAATTTCTGGCCCTCTTGCCTTTCCTTCACCACACCAAATTTATAGAGTGCTGAGTCAGAACTCCATTCCGTAGCCCTTTATTTTTTTTATCAAGTTTGTGTGTAAATATCAGGAGAGTTAAAGAAGGCCAGTGGTATTTCCTCTTTTTCAGCAACTTGGCTGTTGAAGATGACTTTGGGTTCCTAATTCTATCCTGATCCCTGGTCTCTAGCATGGCTGGGAGGCACAGCAGGGCAGGGAGTTTCCAGAAGCACAGAGAATACATTGCAGGTCATAAGGCCTAAGCCCATGAGACATTTTTAGCCTGAATGTTCCAAGGACCTTAGTGCTCCATCAGGACTCAAAACAACCTGGGGCTGGACGTGAGTTCCCCTTCCCACCAACACTGCAAAAACAAAAGCAGGAGTTCTCCAGCTTCTCAGGTCATGAAGGGACCCAGCTCCTCTTCCACAGCACTCCCATATGAGTGATGTTATTCTTACTTTTTCCCCACTAGGGAAAACCATCTTCTCCTTAGAGAGTCAATTACTGGCAAGCTGGTGTGTTTGGCAGAGCAAAACTATTTCATGTGTTTGTGTTAGTGGGGGTGGGATTGGGGAGAGCAGATGGGAAAAGCACGGGGAAAGAGGGCAGTGGAGCGAGGCAAAAGCTTCCTGCAATGGTTTCTGGTGTAGAGGGGGATGATGATGTAGTTTCTGGTATCAGGATGCTGGTCCTACATTCGTACTGTACTTGCCTCTGTAGGCTGCTGCATAGCCGTTGGCTGAGTCTCAGTTACTCCCAAGAGACCGCTGTCTACACTTAGAAACTGTTTTCAGACCTGCAAGCTTCAAGTGTGATGAGGCTGGAGAGAAGTCTCCAGGCAGAGCTCAGAGGTTGGCCGGTGGCTGTGGGGGTGCACCGCCCTCCCTCCCTCCCGGTACATGCTCTCCTCGTAATTGTGGCTGAGGCACTGAGCACATCTATCCAATTGATGGGTGTGTTTCCTTGAGAAAACCATCGGACAGTCACTGACTACACAGTCATACTGCAGAATGCAGAGTATTTATGTGTCTGTGGCATGGTATTTGTGGGATCATAGCCATGGGAACATAATGGCACCGTGCATCTGTCTGTGCTGTGGTGTTTGTGCAAGAATCATGCAGGGATTAGTAACAGCAGTTCAGTGCCACTGACTTGGTTTAGGTTCTACTAGCTCTCTCTCCAGCCTGGCTTCTATTTTATCAAGGTAAAGCCTAAGCAGAAGAAAGGAGGCAAACATGTTAGTAGTGTTTAGAAAACTCTTCTGCCCTTGAAGCCCACCTCTGTAAGGTAATAAAACACCAGCAAAGATTTATAAAAACCCAGTTTTACCTCTCAGCTCTAGGCTCCTGGAATAGTTCTGAGACTCAAAATAAATACAAATGTCTTGGCCATAAGCTTTGTTTGGTTCCTCAATTAGATCATAACTTAATATTCCATTTATTCTAATCTATTTTCTGCCATGTGGCTGGTTACCTCTCCTCAGCTCCCATCTGCTGTCCTCCCTCTTCTCCGGACTCCTTCCCTGTGCTTGGCTCTCCCAGAATCCAGTCTCCCTACCGGATGTCCCACCTTCTATTTCCTGCCTAAGCTTATAGGCCAGTCAGCTTTATTTGACAGGTGAAGCTTCCAAACAGGCTTAAGAGATTCCTTCTACAAAGATTTGATAGAACACATTTGAAGACTGTCTGAGGCGATCATTAGAGGACAGATCACGACTTATTTGGATTTTAAGGCTTAGCACAACCACATTCAGGCAGTTATCTCTGGAAATCTTTTTGGCTTTATCCTGTACTAATACGGCAAAAGCAGCTCCAGCTCACACAGCATTCAAAGTCAGGAAGGAAAGAGAAATGGATCGGCAGGTGGGGGGCCCTGAGTTAGTCCTGGGACCCACATGGTAGGCAAGAACTGACTCCTGCAACTTGTCCTTTGATATTCACCTCCCCCCAAATAAATAAACATAAAATCAGAATAAAATAAAGTTGAGAGGACTGTACCAGGCAAGAGATTTCTTTAATGTTTTTATTAACATGCATTAATTACACATAATAATGGGTTTATTGTAGCATTTTCATTCCTATATAGTATTTTTCAATCTTATTCTTCCTCATGAAGCTTTCTTGTCTGCCCTCACTCCTTTTTTTCCCAACTAGTCCCCAGGGTGTTGTTACTCATATCAGGGACTGAAGCATCATTTCGAAAGAATGGATACCCCACTGACCAGGCCTGAGGGAGACACAAAGAGCCTGTTTGTGCTATCCTGCCTGTGCATGCGGCAGACTTAGATCACAGTATTCATGGAAAACCACGAGCTCTCATCCAGCAAAGTGCTTTGGGGCTTTAGTGGTCCTCGAGTGTTTTTTAAGGATTTATCTTTAATTGTATATAGATATATGTGTCTGTGCATATGTGCATGTGAGTCCAAGTGCCTGCCAAGGTTAGAGACATCAAGCCCCTTGGAGCTGGAGTTATAGATGGTTGTGAGCTGGTGCTGAGGACCCAACTCAGTCCTTTAGAACAGCCCCTGCATTTATTCGTTCGTTCATTCATTCAATTAGTTTTTCTGATGTTGGGAACCCTGAAACTCAGTCCTCTAGAAGAGTAGCCCACCATCTATGTCTGTCTGTCTATCTGTCTGTCTGTCTGTCTGTGTTTCTAATGTTGGGGACCCAACTTGTATCCTCTAAAAGAGCAGTCCCCTCTTTACTCATTATTCATTCATTCATTATTTGTTTATTAGTTTATTCTTGTGACGTTAAGAATGGAGCCCAGGGCTTTGCGCATGCTAGGCAAGCACTCCACCACTGAACAGTACTTCCGCAGCCTGTTTCTCATTTTCAGTAAGGTCAAAGTCTCCATGTCTGATTTTGTAATTTCTGTTTTCAAAGAGAGGAGTTATACCTATATTATCATTTTATTTTAAATAAGGTCTTGCTATGCAGCCCAAGTGAGCCTCAATCTTTTAGCAATCTTTCTGTCTTCCCTTCAGGATTGCAACTAAGTACCACCATGCCCAGCCACATGTGTGTGCATGCATATACATACACACACACACACACACACACATACACACACATTTTTAATGAAACTCCTCATGGTTTTAAGACAGAGTCCCATGTGTCTCAGGCTGGCCTCGAACTCACTATGTAGCCAAAAATGACCTTGAAGTTCTTATCCTCTCTTCTACCTCCCATGTGCTAGAAATACAGGATTGTACCAGCACACCTAAGTTTGTATGGTGCTGGAAGTTGATCCCAGGGCTTCATGCGTACTAGGCAAGCACTCTACCAGTCTACTAACTGAGCCACACCCATGGCTATAAAGAATATAGTCTGTGTTGCAGCTAGAGGGACGCCAATGTGTCGTGGCCTTTGATAAATGCTAAAGAGGAACAGAACTGGAATCTGAAAGTAGCACTGACAGACTCTTCAGGACCCAGCAGCGGTGAAGGAGAAGAGCTAGGTCTGTGTGTAAGGACAGATGGGACTTCTCACTACGGCTGCTAGTGGAAAGTAACTAGGACACCAAGGGTGTATGTGAGTGTGTGTGTCTGGTGTGTGTGCATTTTGTGTGGGGGTGTGTGGGGGTGTGATGTGGTATGTGTGGTGTGTGTGTGTGTGTGTGTGTGTGTGTGTGTATGTGTTATACTAAGATTCTTCTCTGAGGGCAAGCCTCTGGGTGAATCTGTGATGGACTGTGAAGGAGGGAATAAGTGAAAACATGTTTCTTGTCCACAGTAATGGCTATCGTGACATTTTCCATTTTGTATGCATTCTGTACTTTGGCCATATCCACCCTCTCTCTCCCTTTCTTATGCAGCCACTCCGATTCATCATGAGCCCACATTCTAATGGCATTCTTCATCTTAAATCACCCCTCTGTCCCCTCCCCAGCCCTGATCATAAGTTTCTGCCCTCTTAATATCTCACTATAGGCATTAACTTCTCAGCACAGTGTGTGTGGTATTTGTGTGTGTATTCCAGTCATGAAGACCTCACATTGTCAACTCCTGGGCACACGCACCATATCCACACAGAGAAATAACTCAAACATGAATATTTAAAGCCAAGAAATTCAATGTGGTGTCTATACCCTGGTGTCTAATTTGTTTGCTAATCAGATAAAAATCTCATAATTATATTTGTATATTCATAAGTAGGCTTCTAGAAATAACTGGGTCACTATTATGTGCACACACATGTTCTGCGAGGATGGTTCTTGCTGAGCCCACTTAATGGCATTCTTGCTGAAGGCAGGTCAAGGAAATCAGATAGCAACAGGAGATGGGTGACTTAGCAGGATTCTTCTCTGAGTTTGGTTTAGGCAGGCCCAGTATGGACTCCAGGAGGCCTACTTGAAAAGAAGATTAGAAAAGACTTCTAAAGCTCAGAACAATGTTTTTCACAGTCCTGGGGCCAGAATCCAGAGCCCTGCACATGCTAAGCAAACACTCTAGCTTCGAGCATTGCCCTGAGTCTCAATGGGATCATTTTATAAACAGTGGATAGATTAAATCACTTCTTAAACTCAAGCCTGTTTTCACTGCTTCTGTTTTACTTCGCTACCCAAACGTTGGATGAAGATAGTTGCTCCTGACAAGAATGGGGGAAGAGCAAAGCACCCCACAGGTCCAGTGGCTTCGGATCAGAAATCTGACACCCAGTGATCTTCATGCTGCCTTAAAACAGAGTCCCTGTTACTCCAAGAACAAATAGTGTCTACGTGGGAAGACCTAAACCAAGACCCACTGAGATAACTTGTATCTGTACCCACGAGTAAGTGGAACTTGAGTTAATCTCTTCTACTACAATCTAATCTCTTCTACTTCTCTTCTGCTGCCAGTGAACCTCCTCAGTTGCTGGCTCCAGCTTCACCAGCTGCTGGTGGAACTGAACCTCCCATGGCTTCAGTGACAGAATGGGAGGGGAAGATCCTAGAGAGGGAGGCTACTTATGCCATCATTAAAGCCCATTCCCTGTGATCCTGTAGGGCAGGCTAAGACTAGCTGAATTCGTGGTGTGAACTGGTTTGTCTTCACTCTTGCTCCCACCTTAGGTGAGAGGGCAGGATTGGGGGGTAGATGGCAGTAGTGTATAGCTGGGGGTGGGGCGGGGGCTCAGGGAGGTCTCTTTGAAGACCTTGGTGTGGTCAGCAATGATCTTAAGAAGTGGGACTCAATTGTCCAGCTCTCTGGGCACACTTGAAGGAGCTCCTTATACCTTCCCACACAAAAACTTACATCAGGCAGATGTCCTTGGTGGGGGGGGGGTTGGTGGGATGGGGTGAGTCTGTCCCTTCAGGATCCCAACACTCCAGAGGACTCCTTTGCTTGGAATACTTGGCTCTCCACAGCACATGAGGATGTGATCAGCACATGAGGATGTGATGAGCAGGTTTCTGAGCTGAGCCATACTCTCCCTTACAAGGAATGTTTCTGCTTTGGTTTATGTCTAGTCCCCTCTCTCCTGCCCATCCACTCATTCTGGAGTTTTAGCTTAAGTCAGGCCTTTGCACACAAAATAGAAACTGTTCATGACTCCTTTCAGCTCCTTCCAGTTGTCTATGCCTTTCCTCTTTCCAAAAGGGTCATGAACTATCATGGAACAGCACCTCCAGCCCATCGTCTTCCCTGGCTAAACCCACTTGACCAACATACCAGACAGGATGAGCCAGCAAGAGAAGGCTATTCAGTGCTGAGATGTGAAGGCTCCATTACCTAGGAATCTCTCACCTCACTCACCTGGACTCTTCTGGCTACTGAACATTAAGCACATTCCTCCTCTCTCTGGCTCTTTCAATGTTCAAAATACACCCCCCTCTTCCTTCATTATTTAAAATGGCCTCGAACTCACACAAAGTGGAGGATAACTTTGAACTGATTCTCCTGCCTCCCCCTCCTGAGTGCTGGGACCACAAGGTATGAACCACCACACCTGGTTTATAAGGAGCTGGGGTGAAGCCCAGGGCCTTGTGCATGTAAGACAAGCACTCTACCAACTAAGCAATGTTCCCAGCCCCGCTTCATTTTCCATCTCCATCTGGAGGTTAGTCCAGATAGAAAGACAGGAAACAGCTAAGCAGGCGTGGGAAAGAATGAGCCCCATACCTTCACCACCTGTGTCTGACTGAGTCAAAAGTTTTGACACAGCTCACAGGAAACTCACCCACACAGAAACTACACACACACACACACACACACTCACAAACACTCCCTCACTGAAAATATCACAGGATTAAGCCATCCAATGAACCATGGCAAGATCAAAACAGGCCTGGATCTTTCTGTGACCTTGAATAGCAAAATTACTTTGATTTTTAAAAGTTTTTTTTTTCCCTCAAGGTTTATATTAACCGAATCTTCCCCTCAGATACAAGCCTGTCTGTGAATCACCTTATAACTTTGCCTATAGGAAAAAACCAAAACCAACCAAACAAAAAAGACTTGTGGGCTCGGCCTGTGTTAAGAGGCTTCCTGCTCTTGCAGAGGATTAGAGTTCCATTCTAAGAGCCCAAATTATGTGGCTCACAACTGCCTCTAACTCCAGCTTCAGGGGAGCTACTGGTGCTCACTTCTAGCTTCTACAGGCACCCGTACAACTGAAAGACACAAATAATTGTGAAATAAACCTTTTTTTAAAACCCCACATCTGCCGGGCAGTGGTGGCGCATGCCTTTAATCCCAGCACTTGGGAGGCAGAGGCAGGTGGATTTATGAGTTCAAGGCCAGCCTGGTCTACAGAGTGAGTTCAGGACAGCCAGGGCTACTCAGACAAACCCCGTCTAGAAAAACCAAAAAAAAAACCATAACACATCTTACAACAAGGAAATAAGACCAACAACACTTTTTTTTTTCTTTGAGACAGGGTTTCTCTGTATAGCCCTGGCTGTCCTGGAACTCACTCAGTAGACCAGGCTGGCCTAGAACTCAGAAATCTACCTGCCTTTGCCTCTCAAGTACTGCCAGTGCCACCACTGCTTGTCCCAACAACACTTTTTAAAATTTCCCTCAGCTTTGGTAAAATGGAAAACACTTTACCACTGGAATACCTAATGTTTTGTTTTTTGTTTTTTAATTTTTTAATATTTATTTATTATATGTAAGTACACTATAGCTGACTTCAGACACCCCAGAAGAGGGCTTCAGATCTCATTATGGATGGTTGTCAGCCACCATGTGGCTGCTGGGAATTGAACTCAGGACCTTTGGAAGAGCAGTCAGTGTTCTAAACTGCTGAGCCATCTCTCCAGCCCTGGAACAGCTAATATTAAATCATATCTACAACAGTTGGCTCCTGTTCTGATGCCTGCACTTGACTTCGCTCAAATGTGTTTGTCCTTCATCAATAAACTTGAAGCTTTGCTTGAAGCTCTGACTCTATGAAGTGCTGTGGTTTGCATATAAGAGGCAAGAGGCAGGAGGATAACCTTTGTGAGTAAGATTGCTCCTTCCACTGAGAACAGGGGATGGAACTCAGGTGGTCAGGCTTAGAACTTAACCACAAATATCTTAAGCCACAGAGCCAGCTTGCTGGCCCCTGAAGTTTTACATCGAAAGTCACAATCCCTCCATGTCTCTACAGAGTTCACTGAAGCTCTGAGAGGGAACGGTCAAGTTGGGCACCCATAGCCCCCGCAGATGATAGGCTGCCTCTGCGGGAGGGCAGCTGAAGGCTTCCAAAATCAGGCTGGTCAGACATTCCATAGTGTCTGTTGAATAAGTTGACACTTGGCAGGCGCATAGGGGAAAAACACACTTTAAAGGTTGATGCTGGGGCCGGGCAGTGGTGGCGCATGCCTTTAATCCCAGCACTTGGGAGGCAGAGGCAGGCGGATTTCTGAGGCCAGCCTGGTCTACAGAGTGAGTTCCAGGACAGCCAAGGCTACACAGAGAAACCCTGTCTCGAAAAAACAAGCAAACAAAAAAAAAGGTTGATGCTGGGATAGAAAAGTGACTAGAGCCGAGGACTTTTAGTCCACCCGCACCAGGGAAAGGCGGGTGTAGTTCAGTTACTGGAGATAAAGAGATCCTTGGAGGAATACACAAGAGATGGAGGAGGCTCAGGCCTCCCGGGACTTGTGAAAGTCCATTTTCCCTCGTGGATAAATCTCCAGAATCTCTGTCGATGGCAGTTCAGTTCTCTAGGCAAACCTACCTTGAGGCCACAATGGGGAACCACCGAGGAAAACCTCTCCTCGGTTTTCAAAGTGCTTAGAACTCCAAACAACCAGCGCACCAAAGTGGCATGATCTGCGATCCTATATACTGGCTTCCTTCACCGCCTCTAATTAGTAATAATTTCCTAAAACCTTTTTGCAATACTTTTATTTATTTTATTTTGCCCTCATTGTACCACATGTGTGCCTGGTGCCCATAGAAGTCAGAAGAGGGTGTGTGATCCCTTAGAACTGGAGTTGGAGGAAGTTTTGTAAACCACCTAGAGGGTTGCTGACAAAAGAGGGTCCTCGACAAGAGCGGCCAGCCAGCGCTCTTAATGACCCTGAGCCATCTTCTCAGCTTACATGCTTTGATTTTTAAATCACTGCTCTCGAGAGTTATTTATCTAGATCCCTAAGGTTTTGGGTGTGCCGGTACACGCTGACCCACAAGAGTGCCTCCTCCAGCTTGGCAGGGAGCTGAAACTTTCTTACTGTAAAAACTTCTGGACCTTCACAGAGCCTGCGTATCTTCAACACTCTGGCTCTCCTCGTGCAACATTGAGACCTGCCCTCAATTTTCTTCCAGAACTCCAGGATATGGGCGGCGGAGGTATACTTCCGGAACACAAGAGCCCAGGCTCCCCACAGCCGGTCTATTTCGATTAGAGGCAGAACAGGTCGTTTACTTTACTCCCCACTTTTCAGGGGCCCTAGGCGGATACAACAGCTTCTAGGGAGGACTCCATCGTAAAGGCGCAATGAGAGAATGTTTTTCTGGGTTGGGAGGGCGGATTGGAGATGGCCAGCTGGAGCCAGGAAAGCTGTAAAGCTTAACTGGGGCAGGAAACTTCTCCAAGGGAGGGTGAAGGGCGGGGCATGGTTGGAGTAGTGGGGGCAGTGGGCGGGGCAGAGCCTTGGTGAGACCAGGCTCTTTTGGGTGAGGTAGGCAGGGGCTGGTGGGAGGAACAGATCTCGGGTCCTCAGAACAGTGCAGGAGTTCATTAGATGGGGTGAGACGTGTGGGAAGGATCCGAACAAGTCTTGGGTGTAGGTACTGTTTGCCGGTGAGCGAGGTGGGATGCCGGTGGGCGGGGCCAAATGGAGCGGGGCAGGGCTCAGGTGGATGACGTGAGGCTCCGGTGGGTAAAGAGGGTCTCCAGTAGGCAAAGCCGGATAAAATAGAGGGTGGAGAAGGTTGATGGCGTTGCTCTGCTTTTGGGAGCGGGGCACCCAACTGTCATCGCGGCCGCCGCAGCTTCTGGAGTGGCCATTGTGCTCCCTCCTCCCTAGGGCTCGAGGTGAGCTGCTCCAGCAGAAGGCGGGGCTGAGAGGCGCAGAGTGCTGCGCCGTGTCCCCTTCCAGCTGGCTCTCCACTGTGTCCTCCTCACGCCGGGCTCCGAGGCGATGGTGGACGTGCTGGGCGGGCGGCGCCTGGTGACCCGCGAGGGCACGGTGGTAGAGGCCGAGGCGGCGCTGCAGAACAAGGTGGTAGGTCTGTACTTTGCGGCGGGCCGGTGCGCGCCCAGCCGCGACTTCACGCCGCTGCTCTGTGACTTCTACACGGAGCTGGTGAGCGAGGCGCGGCGGCCCGCACCCTTCGAGGTGGTTTTCGTGTCGGCGGACGGCAGCGCGGAGGAGATGCTGGACTTCATGCGCGAGCAGCACGGCTCCTGGCTGGCCTTGCCCTTCCACGACCCCTACCGGCAGTGAGTGGGGACCCGGGGGTAACCGGCACGGGGCTGTCGCTCTGGGTCCCCCGGGATTGCTCTCCTGCACCGCGCTGCTGCTTCAGACGCGGGTCCTTAACTTCCTATCCCGCCTTTTTTGCTGTTCAGGTCTCAATTCGGGTCAATTCCACTAAGTTTTGGTTTCAGCACCTGTAGTGCTCCGGTCTGCCAGCGTTTTCTGCCATTTACGATTAGGGTTTCAGGAATCCGAATGTCTCAGGAGGCCCGAGACTGGTCCTGATGCTGACTGGTATCCCTAAGCTAGGCTCCTTGATTGATCAGTTGGCAGAAGGAAGGATGGGAAGCCACCCGCCTGAAGTGGGAGCTGTAGATCCCCGCCTTGTCCACAGAACTGCGTTGGGGGTTACCCCGGGAGAAGTGGGGAGGGCCTCACAGCGGATGGAGCCAGGTACTAGCCATCTCTGCGACTTCATTTTTACCTACAGCGGTGGACTTCTCTAACTATACCATTTCATTAACATGGATGCTTTCACAGTGTAGAGGAACCAGGGGTAGGCAGATGTTAGAGCAGGCAGGGCTTGAGAGATTCCGGAGAAGAACCTAGAAAAAGCGAGGGGTGGGTATGGAAGAGTCCATAGCACATGCCCGCAGACTTGCCTGCTCCTAGAACAGATGTCAGTTTCTGGGTACCCTCTGACTCTGGCTTCTGGATTTGTTATCCAGCTGTGACGCTACCTGTGAATCCTTTCTGGAAGATGGAGCAAAGCCAACTTTGAGATGTCCCCATAGATTCCTAATAACTAGAAGCCCCCCTTATTCTCTCTGTATGTGTCCTGTGTGCACGTGCACAAGTGTGCACTTGCAGGTGCGGGACAGTAGAAAATAGAGGACGACCTGAAGACGACCTCTGCTGTTATTTCTCAGATGTCACTTGCCTTGCTTTTTGAGACAAGGCCTGGCACTGTTCTGTAATTCCCTAAGCTGGCTAGGCTACGGGGCTAGTCTCTGTTTCCTCAGCTCTGGGGTTAAGAGTGTTTTTCATGTGGTTTTCAGGACTGAATTTACCTCATGCTGGCAAAGCTCTTTACTGACTGAGCCACCGCCCCCCTCCCTGGGTTTTCCTAAACCCATTCTCTTTGGTGATTCCCTGGGAGGTGGAGAACTCTGGGGAAGCTGCTTAGCCTTGGGACAGGTATGATGAGGCCTCACTCATGCTGGTACCGTGAAAATCCCATTAATAGTAAGTCTAAGTGACAGCTGACCACCTTTGCTTAAGGACTCCCTTGAGAACTGCTTCAAGGGCTGTGTTTTAAAAAGTGACTTGACTCAGTGTCGTATTCAGTTACATGTAGCTTTAAAGGATACCCTTGTTTTGTAGTTGAGATAGTGCTGGAGGCGCTAATTAGGCGGAGAACTCTGCCCCTCTGGAGACCAGGGCTCAGGGTTGCCCATGGGGATGGTAGGAAAGACATTTTTTATGACTAAGTAAAAAGATGCACGGAGAATGAGGTTGACCTAGTCTGTATTTATTACTTTTCTTATTGTTGTGACAAAATATTTGACAAGAGCAACGTAAGGGAGAATGGGGAGCTGGCTGAGAGAGTAAATGTGCAAGTATGAAGACCTAAGTTCAAATCCCCAGCACTTAAGTTAAACAACACCAAAACCAGACAGGACTGCATGTAACTCTAGCAATGGAGGGGCAGAATCAGCCAGAAGGGGCCCGAGTTAGCCAGATCCTGGGAACTCACTGGCCAGCCAGCCAGTCTAGATGAAATAGCCAGCTTTAGTTTCCATGAGAAAACCCCCTCAAGAGAATAACTACAGCAAATGTTGCATCTCTCTGGCCTCCAAACGAACACATGGGCACACTCCCTCCCTCCTGCACAAAATTAAAGAAACTTAAGGTGAGGAGGGTTTATTTTGGTTACAGTTAATTGAAGGCTGGTCCTTAGGGGAGAAGCATGAGGAGGTGGGTCTCTTTGTGTCTATAACCTGGAGCCAGAGCAGAAGGAATGCAGGTGTCTAACTTTCTCCTTCTCAGTCCAGGACCCCAGCCCATGCAATGGGGCCTCACATAGTTAAAGGGCTTCTGACTTCACTTAACCCAGCCTAGAAATCTCCCCATAGACTTGTCCAGAGGTTTGCCTCCTAGATGACTGTAGACCCTGCCAAACTGACAATCAGCAATGTCGGCCATGAGAGATAAGCATGCTGGTGTATGGCCCCAATTTCCAGATGTGCCACCGAGGAGTCACACAGTCCAGTTCTCCTGGGATCTGCCTTTGTGCCCTGGCTGATGTCTTCTCCCAAGGGTGATTAGCAACTGACTCCCTTGAAAAGGGTGATATTTTGGGGACCATGTAGGTCTTTCCTCCTTCCTTCCCCTCTCTTCTATTCCAGAGTCTTTCTGCTCCAGGTGGCAACAAATGGTCCTCTGAGCATAGGATGGCCCGGCTAGGCCTTTCAGCACAGGATGGCCCAACTTGCCTGTTCTTCATTTTCACAGGGAGTTTTCTACTGCAAACTTAGCTATCCATTTCTGCCCCCTCCTAGTACTTACTTCCTAGTAAGGACCCCTAATGTTGCTTTGTGTGAACCAGGAAGTAGAATATTCAAAGGGGATTGCTGGAGCTATGCCCTAAATTCTGCAATCTCAGCACAAATGTGTAGAATCAGACCATGGGCCAAAGAAAAAGAGCCACCCTTAGGGACAGTGAAAACTGCACAAACCATCCAGAAGGTGTTCTGAAAGTTGCTGTCTGCTGTAGTGGGTAAGGCAGGACAGGAAGTTTATACAGGCCCCAAATGGGAAGTGAACCAGGAAGGGACCATTGTGTATGTAGCTCCCTCTGTTCCTGAAGAGCCACCGAGAAAGGAAGAAGAGGAAATTTCCTACTACCAAGAAAATAACTTGGGGCTGGCTCCCTTAGATTGGTGTGGCATGGCTGGAGGCAGCAGCATTTGTAGGAAGGAATGCCCAGAGTCCCCACCTTGCCCTCAGAATTATGCAGGTGCACTCCAGTGTAGCCCTGTCCCCCGGACTCAGCAACACATACAGTATCACATAGCCCAGCAATTGTTTATTGTCAATGTCTCTGAAACAAGGTTCAGGTGCCTGGCTGGTGCTGTCCCCTCTGGCCAGGTGTCCCAGTACAGTGGCCTTGAAGAGGGCCTGCCTTAGCCTGAGAATGGCTGCAGGAAGAAGTGCCAATGCTCCCCTTAGGCGTTTTCTCAGGTTGAGGGTTCCATCTTATCCTGTTCTCTGTGACTGAGTTTATCTGTTTAGAAAAAGATCCTCCTGCCTCAGCCTTCTGAGCACTAACTTTATAGACATACATTACCATATGTGGTGGGACGAGGTCTCCAAGCAGCTGCAGATGTTTGTGCTACAGATTGCCACTCCTGTGAGAACCCTTGAATAGCTTAGAGTGACATCACTGCAATGCTGGTCTTCATAGGCTGGGATGTGGGCAGTGTTCACAGTGCCTACCAGGCATCTTCCCATCCTCATGCCAGCCCAGACTCTGATCTGCCTTCTAGACGTTGCTGGGTATTGGTGCACTTCTCCTTTTAGCTGATATGTTTGGAGTTGTAGAAAAGTAGACCTGCCTGGACTTCATTTCTTGGGTAGACAGTAGCTCACGGCTCTCCGATTCAGATTTCTAGTTTTCCCTGGTCTCCACTTCACAGGCTCCTGGGACCAAGTCTGCTCTTTTCTGGCCCTGCCTTGTTCCAAATCCTTTTTAGAGGACATCTTACAGTCTTCCTATGTTGCCCAAGCTGGTCTCAAATGTACTAGCTAAAGTAATCCCTCTGCCTCAGCCTCTTGAGGCTACTTGAGTTTTAGATAATTGCATTTTTAGTTCCATAAGAGTTTGATTGTATCTTCAGCTTGAATTTTATATAGTATGGCTGTCGATTGGTATCTGAAGGGAATTGGATCCTAGATTCCCTAGGCTGCTGAAACCGAAGGACATTCACATCCCTATATAAAATGGCAACATTTGCACAGAACCTACAGACAGCCCCCTTCCTTTCAGACATGCAGCAGTGCTAACCCTCTGCATTTCTGTCCTCAGTGAACTGAAGAAGAGGTATGATATCACCATCATCCCCAAGCTGGTGGTCATCAAGCAGAATGGAGCTGTCATCACCAACAAAGGGCGGAAGCAGATACGGGAGCGTGGGCTAGCTTGCTTTCAGAACTGGGTGGAAGCAGCTGATGTTTTCCAAAACTTCTCAGGGTGAATCTGGAGGGACCAGAGTAGGTGCTGGAAGTTCGGGCAACCACCTTCAAAGAGGGCTTAACTAGTTCTCTGTTGGGGAATGTCATTGTAGAGTCACCATACTGTGACAGAGAGCAGAAACTGCTCAGGAAAAAACTATGCCCACCGTCTGTGGGTCCTAGAGCTCCTTCAGAGTTTCTTATTTCTTGTAGCTTTCTCCACCAGTGCTGAGGCTCCAGGACATATCAGAAGTGAGCTAGCAGAGACCTATGCAAGATGCTCTTTCCTACAGCTTTCTTTGGTAAATTGACCTATGAGTTGATGCGTTTTCTTATGACCTATTACATTTTAGTGATGCTTTGGTAAACATGTTTATTACACGAGTTTGTAGACTGTGTAATTTAATAAACCAACACTCACACTTTGAGCAGCTCTGATGTTTTTCTTTCTCCTTTCAAACCAAGTACCAAAGGAGGGATAAATCAGTAAATACTGTGCTTACGCTGTTCTCTTATCTGAGGGGGTTTGCTACCTGTGTACCTCATTTTTGGAAGATATTTCTAACCTTTGTCTTTTCTCATGCTTTTCTTTCTTCCCTCCTTCTTTCCTTGTCCTCCTTCTTTCCTCCTCCCCATTCTTCTCTTTTCTTCTTTGAGTACTATTTTTTTCTTTCCTCCCCATTACCTTCTTCTCTCTCTTCCTTATTCTATGCCTCTTTTCTTTTGGAATCGGGATTGAGTCCACAGCCTTGCCCCTGTTAAGCAAGCACTCTATCTGTTCCTCTGTGTATGTGTATGTTTTATAAGTGTACACAGTTGTATGTGGGAGACATGCATATGCACGTGTGGGCATGTGTGCAGAGGCCGGAGGTTGATGTCCAGTGTCTTCCTTGATGATTGTTAGCCTTTTTACATTTTTATAATTTTTCTTTTTGATTGTGTGTATGTGTGTGTGCAGGTGCCTGTGAAGGCTAAAAGAGGGCATTGGGTCCTCTGGAGCTGGAGTTAGAGGCAACTGTGAGCTGATAGATGCATGCTCAGAACTGAACTCTTGTATTCTGAAAGAGCACCAAGTACTCTTAACCACTGAGCCATATCTCTAGCCTCCTCAGATTTTTATGTTTGGATAATGCTGAGGATTAAATCCATGGCCTTGTGGATGCCAGACAAGCACACTACTACTGAACTAGACCCCTAATCCTATTTTTTATTTTGTTTTATTTTTTTGAGAGTCCTCTCACTTAGATTTAGCTAGAGTGGCCTGCCAATAAGCTCCAGATATCCTCTTGACTCAACCTCTGGAGCAGTGCTGGAGCAACAGATGACATGTCACACCTGGCTTTTACATGGTCCCAAGGATCTGAACTCAAGTCCTCATATTTGTGTGGCAGGCATGATACTGATGGAGCCATCACCCCTAGCCCTTTACCAACTAGCCCCTTTTATTTTTAATAGTATTACAATAACCTAGAAAGGAATTAATTAGTATTTCAAGGCTATAAAGTCATGCTGTGCATACTGGCATGTCACTCAGTGGCAGTCTATATTTTCAGCCGTGGCCGCATAAGATTATAATGGAACTAAGCAATTCCTGTGGCCTGGTTGATTCCATGACATTTGCAATATTCTAAAATTACATAATACTTTCCAATGTGTGTCTGTAGTTAATATTGGCAGCTGGGCAGGATCTGGAAGCACACAAAAGACCAACCTCTGGGAATGTCTGTGTGGCAGTTCCTAGGTTAGGTTAATTGAAGTATGAAGATTCATCCTGAATGTGGTGAATGTGAACTGTTCCATGGGATGGGGTCTGCCTTAGTCACTGTTTTGCTGTTCTATTGCTGCGAAGAGACACCATGACCAAGGCAACCGTTATGAAAGAAACCATTTAATGGGAGCTGGCTTCAAAGGTTTAGTCCATTATCATCATGGCAGATAGCATGCTGGCACACAGACAGGTAGGTGCTGGAGTGGTAGCTGAGAGATCTGTAGGCAGAGAGAGGGACTCTGGGCTATCACTTGGCTTTTGAAACCTAAGAACCCACCCCCAGTGACACTTTTCCTCCATCAATGCCACACCCCCAAATCCTTTTAATCATTTCAAATAGCAAGAAGTAGAAGGGAGGGACATTCAGTTCAAAAGAAGTTTTGTGGGAGGTTTGTGAGACATTGGCTGAGGGTGAAGGTCAGCTGGGTGCTTCGTCTGCCTCTCTGAGCTAGCAGCAGGCTTTTACCACAGCAGCTGGCACTTGAGTCATCATTGGTAAAATCAAATGATTGAGCTTTTGTTAAAACAAACAAACAAACAAATAATAGAGACTGCTGAGTGATAAGACACTCTTTAATCTGTGAAGAATTTCCTGAGAACATAGCTTCCAGGTCCTTATAGGGAGTTTGGATGTAATCTGTAGGGAGAAATCCCTGGCAGAGGGGAAGAAGCCCAACCCACCAGAGGACTGCAGTGACCAGAGCAGCCTGGTTTGTCATTAAATGTGAGACACTTATGGTACCATGGGTTGACTTCAAAAAACATAGTGAGACATGATACTTGATGGGCCCATAATGCTTTCAAAAAACATAGTGAGACATGATACTTGATGGGCCTATCAAGTATCAAGCTTAGATTGGAGGGTGCCTGACTCACCAGGAGCTCTGCCTAGGTGAGGGTCTGTGTTTGTATCACATGGTCCCCTGCCGCACATGCACACGTGATGCTGCTGGTCTAGGACACACTGAGAGAAGCAAGGTGATAAAGGTGGAAATTGATGTTCAGGGAAAATAGAGGCATGGCTGTCATGAGACAAAATTGTTCTAGAACGTTTCTCTCTTTTCATAGGGAGCGCCTATTGCTTTTGTAACAGAAGTCATGATACAGATGCAATAGTTCTCTACAAGGAAGCAGACATTCAGAAAACTAGTTGTCAGAGACACCATAATATTAAAGAATGCGTCTCAGCGTACTCGGATTCTACTTCTTGGAAATGCTTGAAATGCAACTCAGGCCATGCTAGGCTAGGGCTCTACACTAAAAGTTATCCCAAACCCATCATATTGTAAATGATCCATCACTCTCCCAGCCCAGGCCATTCCTGAGGGGGGGATCATCTTCTCTGTTCTAGAACCTTCTTTGTGTGTGCATTCATGTGTGTGAGTGTGTGTGTCTGTCTGTCTGCCTGTCTGTGTGTCTGTCTCTGTATGTGTATCTGTCTGTGTGTGTATCTGTCTTCCTGTGTGTGTCTGTCTGTCTCTGTGTGTATCTGTCTGCCTGTCTGCCTGTCTATGTGTCTGTCTCTCTGTGTGTGTCTGTCTCTGTATGTGTATCTGTCTGTGTGTCTATGTGTTAACCTCAGTCATTCCCCAGGAACTGTGCACACTACTTTTTTGAGTTTATACATTGCTGAAGGACTCACTGAGCTAAAGCTAGTTCAATCTTTTTCTTTTTAAGAGTGTCTCTCATTGGCCTGGAACTCACCAGGTAGGCTACCACAGAGCCAGTGAGCTCTGGGATTATAAACTTGTGCCACCACACCCTGCTTTTCACATGGGTGCTAGGATTGAACTCAGACCCTCATGCTTGCATGGGAAGCACCTCATCCACTGAGCCCTCTCCACCCTTTAGAAGAGATCTATGGTATAGCTCACATATAAATGAACATCTTGAAAATCCACAGACAAGGAATGCTTACCTTTCAAGAACGCATGTTCAAAAATGTTGGGAGCACAGCATGATGGTCCTTGCACCCCTGGATTAACTAAAGATTGTTAGGTGGAGCTGCCGTGATTACTATATTTGCCTCAAAATAAATCACACAGGAACACCATTTTCTTCCAAAACCAAGAGATAGCTAGCATAGCCTAATGACAGTATTTTTGTGCCTCGCTCTTAAATTTCCAGCTGAAGGACCCAGCAGGTTGACAAGATCCAAAAATGAAAGCCCAGCTTCTGATGGATCATGAGGTTTCTATGCTTGTATCAGATTATGCAAGAATGGCAGCACAGACGCATGAGAATCACAGTTCTGAGGCTAGCCAGTGCCCATGGCAGGAGGCTGGGTGCTTGAACTGTAGGCAGCCTTCTCTTACTGTTGGCAAAGAGAATGCTGTGCTCAGCCCACTTTCTCTTTATGTGTATGTCTGTTTGTACCTGTGCACATTCACATGGGTGCGTGAAGAAGTCAGAGGACAACCTTGGGTGTTGGTCCTCACCTTCTACCTGGACAAAGGACTTGTTTAGCTGCTGCATACCCTACATTAATTGACCTGCAAGCTTCTAGGGACTCCCCTGTCTCTGCCACCCATCTCATCACAGGAACACTGGGATTAAAGATGCTCACTGCCACACCCAGCTTTCTGTGAGTCCTGGGGCTCTGAACTCAGGTCCTCAACACGTGCACAGAGAACTCCTTACCCAATGAACTGACTCTCCAGTTCTCATTTTTTCCTCTCTTTATTCAGTCTGAGATCCTGTGGTGGTCTGAATAAGAATGGCCCCATCTTAGTTTGGGACACTATTGCTGTGATGAAACATGATGACCAAAAAGGTGAGTTGGGAGGAAAGGGTTTATTTGGTGAACACTTTCACCTTGTAGTTTATCATTGAAGGAAGTCAGGATAGGAACTGAAACAGGGCAAGAACCTGGAGGCAGGAGAAGGTGCAGAGGCCATGGAGGGGTGCTGCTTACTAGCTTGCTCCTAGTGGCATGCTCTGCTTGCTTTCTTATAGAATGCAGGACCACTAGTCTAAGGGATAGCACCACCCACAGTGGCCTGGGCCCTCCCCATCAATCACTAATTAAGAAAATGTCCTACAGGTTTGCCTACAGCCTAACCTTATGGAGGTATTTTCTTACTCGAGGGTCCTTCTTCTCAAATAACTTTATCTTATGTCAAGTTGACATATAAAACTATCCATTACAGCCCCCATAGGCTCATATATGAAAATGCTTAGTCTCTATCCATCCCCCTGACGTCCTCTTACTCTCTCTGTTGTTTTTTTTTTTTT
>JADRCC010321692.1:0-10133 GCA_019843855.1 Hylomyscus alleni | reverse complement strand
AAAAAAAAAAGGTTTATAATTCCTAGAAATTTGGCATAGGCAAATAAGAATAACTTTGCAATTTTATGAAACCTCAATCAGAATGACATAGATCAACAAAACAACAGACACTGAATACTAGATTTGTTGTTTGTAAAAATAGAATATTAATTTACTGCTTTTGGAGTTACTTACTGTACCAGATATTCTGGAAATAATGGAAATTTTCAAAACAATAAAATTAAATTCCTCATTTTTCTCACTATCAGTGAGTGACATATGCCCAAAGGATTTGACATCCTACTTCACAGAGAGTTGTTCAGCCATGATCGTTACTGCTGTATTCACAAGAGCTAGAATTTAGAGACAAACTAAATGTCCTTCAACTAATGAATAGATAATGAAAATGCAGTGCATATATAATTTTGGAAAGAGTTCACATGTAAATAAAAGTAAAATCAGGAACTTTACAGATATATAGATTAAATTATAATAGGTAATATTAACTAACATAACCCATACACGGAAAAACAAATGTTAGATGATCTTGCTTATGAGAATTGAAACTCTATCCCTTGAGAGTCAAGTACTCAGCCTCAAGTAACTTCAGTAACCAGAAAAGAATAAAGGAACCATTGCAGGGATCTTGGTGGGAAATAGGAGGAAATAGCTGTTTATATAATAATCTTAAAGAAAAATTAGAAAGTTAGGGTTCTCTGACTAGAGTTTGGGAAATAAAGACAAAAAAGGTAAGATAATAGACTTTATTTATTTTTCTTTCAATAGGAAAAAATGACATTATGAATGTGGACACATTTTCATTATGTGTTCATTTCTTCGTGAGCATCTATAGAACTTCTGTTTCATTTTCATTGTAAAAAGAGTCTATTTATGAGAGAAATGCAAATTAAGATTACTTTTATAAATCACCCAATTAGAGTAACTATGGTAAAGAATTCTGATAGCAAATGTTGAGGATATGGAAAAGATGAACACCTCATCATTGCTTACTAGAATGAAGATTAGTGAAGCCATTGTGAATCAGTGTGTTTTTAAAAATGATCTAATGCATATAACTCAGTTATTCCGTTTCTAGACATATAGCCAATGAATTCCATATCCTACCACAAAGAGTTTCTTTTCATGAAGACTCTCATTTGCTCATTGTTAACTGCTAGGAGCTGGCCACTTTAAGTACAATCTCCAAGTTTACTATCACCTTTGTTAAAGTGTATATTTGTTAGCAGTTCCTGAGACACATGAATTTTTCAGTTCCAAGTTATTCCATCATATTTATGAAACATTTTAAATATGAATTAAAAATAATTTGAATTTGCTTTTTGACTAACATCATTTCCATAGTTTAAAATAACCATAAAATAAATGTGAAAAAAAATAGAACATGAGCAAAAACAAAAAGTGAGAAAGGTTTGTTAAATGATCTATAATTGTATTTATTAAATGGGTAGCCCAGTAACAAAAGGAAAATTCCATCAATGAAATTATTGCAACTATTTATTGTTTTAGAAATGCATTCCATGGATTTATAATATGTGAGGGGAGCAATTCTTTGGGTATTTTTGGTAAATTATAAGTAATCACTTAATATATAATAATCCTGGTCATGATAAATTCAGACACATAATGATATAGTATGATAAATGGGGAGAAGGTTAGAAATATAAGGTTAGTTATGCTGATAAGAGTTTACAACAAATAGTGGGTAGATACTTTTAGTAATGCTCTGACTACCTTATCTAAGAAATCAATGTCTTTATCTGTCATAAACTCCACAAAAGAAATAATCTTGTATAAAACGATTCATATTTTTCATTAATAGGTAAGGAAATTAAATCCTATTAGTAGTACATTTTCCTTAGTTTCTCTCTCCATTTCCAATTCAGGATCTGCAAGCAAAACCTACTCAAATATCCCTAATCAATACAGTAGGATAGCCCTGCTTCAGTGTGTCTTCCTAAAGCTTCCTTACCTACAGACCAGTAAGTAGAGCATATCCAAAAAACTTCCTTGGAATTAACCCCTTTCCTGACTTTATTTAGCTTTCTTATAGAAATGTTGACTACCAATTCACTTGTTATTTTAGTAGTTTGAACTACCTTTATGCCCACAATTCATAAAGCATAAAGATAAAGCAGAGCTATATCAATATTTTAATATCAATGTCCCTATATAATAGTGACACACTTATCTGTCAAGATCCAATACACATTTATAGGCCCTGAGTTTTACTTGCTGATAAACATTAGGATTTTGAAAGATGGAGTATTCCTCCAATGGTCTTTCACAAAAGACAGTCATGTACAAATATTATTTTATATGTTTGGCTTATTTGAAGTCTTCAGATTACTTTCGATTATAGTCTTTTCTGACTACAGTTTTAGCACAGCAACCTCCTTTGTTCTGATCAACCTTAACTGATCTTACTCTGTTTTCATTCATTCTATAGTTCCCATCTTCACAATTGAATGTACTAATTATTTTGTTTAATTTCAGATAATTAGTATAGCTTCCTTCTTAAGACAATCCAAAACCTTGGAGACACTAGATATGTATCTTTCTCTCTGTGTCTCTGTCTTTCTGTCTCTATCATCTACCTTATCTATCCATCTATATCTATCCATCATCATTTTTTCATCCATCACCTCTTCCTCATTAATCTGCCATCTTTCTACTTGTCATCTCTCTATCATAAATCTATCTCCTCTTTTTCCTTTCCCTTTCCCCATTTTTCCTTTCTATCCTTTACCTCATTTCTGTTTTAATTTTTCCATTATTTATTCCCATTACATCCTGATCACAGACCAACTCTCCCCCAGTCTCTCATTTATATTGTTCTTCCCTCTACCCTTACCTCTCTGCTCCTCTGAAAAGGGTTGAATCTTTCTGGGTACCAAGTCACTCTTGCATATAAAGTTCCTGAAGGAATGACACCTCTTATCACATTGAGGTCAGACAAGACAGTGCAGTTATGGGAACAGGATCCACAGATAGACAACAGTATCAGAGACAGACCTCTCTACAATTCTTGGGGGAACCACGAGAAGACCAAGCTGTACATCAGTTACATATGTTCAGGGGAGCTAAGTCTATGCCATTTGTGTTCTTTGGTTGGTGGTTCAGTTTCTGGGAAGTGCCAAGGGTCCAGGTTAGTTGGCTCTGTTGACCTGCTTGTGGAGTTCCTATCTGCTCTATATTCCTCAATCTTCCCCTATTTCTTCTGTAAAACTCCTTTGCATCTGTTTTAGTCAACTGCTGAGTAGAGCCAGTCAGAGGACAGTTATGCTAGGCCCCTGTCTGCAAGTATCAATAATAGTGTCAGGACTGGTTCTTTCCAATGGAATGTGTCTCCAATTGAGCTACTCATTGTTTGGCCACTCCCTCAGACTGCACTATTTTCACCCCTGCACTTCTGTAGGCAGTACAAATTTTGGGTCAAGTGTTTGTAGGTGGTTTGGTGTTCTTATCCCTTCTCTGTGAGTCCTGATTGCTTATAAGTGGTAGCCATTCCAGGCTCCACATTCCCCACTGCTAAGAATCCACGCTATTTTACTTAATAAATACATTCTTAGGCTATAAAGTAGACCTTCATAAAAAGAAGCAATTGATAAAAAATATGTATGTTTATAATGTAATGACAGCATTTCTGGTGAGAAATTTATAGTGCAAAAATAATCAAAGTAACAAGTAGATTTATTTCCATCTCTACTAGATTGAAATATAATATTAAGTGTACCATTTAATATCTAGTTACTTGTGAATTTGTTTTGCATAAATGCTGTGCAAGTTTTAAATACAAGAATAAATCTAAACCAGTAGCTAGACATATCAATCTACTTGCACAACAGTAAGAGTTTTAATTCTGAAACTTGGACAATAACAATTGCATCACTGCATTTTTTTTTCATTCAGAATGGAAAACATTCTTTCTAGAATCCCTCAGGGCTTTATTACTGTCCCCCCTCCCAATATCTGATCATGTTCTCTCTTTCACTTCTCTGGCCCCTCTCCCACCTTTGTCCCTCCCTCCCTCTGCCATCTCCCCTGGTTGTTTTCTTCTCTCTCCCAACTGGGATAAAGGATTTGGTTTTTCGACACAGGGTTTCTCTGTGTAGCCCTGGCTGTCCTGGAACTCACTCTGTAGACCAGGCTGGCCTTGAACTCAGAAATCTACCTGCCTCTGCCTCCCAAGTGCTGGGATCAAAGACGTGTGCCACCACCGCCCAGAGGGATAAAGGAATCTTAATTCAACCTCAGGAGGTAGGATGTGGAGGGACCTTCTGGAATGTACTAGAGACCTGGGAGGTGAAAGACTTTCAGGACTCAAAGGGATGGACCTTGGATGAAGTCCTCTACAATGGGGAGGGAGAACTTATAGAGTCTACCTCCAGTAGAGGGACAGGACATCAAGTGGAAGGATGGGGTTGCCATCTCACAGTCAAAAACTCTGACCCAACCTCGTTCCTGTCTGAAGTAACTGCAGGGACAAAAATGGAGAGAAGCATGAGAAAGTAGATCCAGTGACAGGCCCAAATTGGGATCCAGCTAAAGGGAAGTCTGGGGGCCCTGACACTGTTACTGATGCTGCAGTATGATTGCAGACAGGAGCCTAGCATGGCTGCCCTCTGAGAGGCCCAACAAGCAGCTGAAAGACTCAGATGTAGATACTAGCACCAACTCATGGACAGAAGCCAGGGACCTCTGTGGTTGAATTGTGGAAAAGCTGAAAGAAGCTGAGGAGGAGGGCTGACCCATAGGATGATCAGCAGTTTCAACTGACTTGGAACCCTGAGATCTCTCAGACTCTGAGCCACCAGCCAGGCAGCATATACCAGCTGATATGAGGGCCCTGACACATATAGAGCAGAGGACTGCCAGGTCTGACCTCAGTGAGAAAAGATGCACCTAACCCTTGAAAAAGTTGAGGCCTCAGAGAGTGGGGAGGTCTGATAGGGTGGGGTTTAGGTTAGGTGGTTGGGACATCCTTTTGGAGACTGGGTGGGGGAGGTGGTATGGGATGAAGAGTGGTGGGGGAGGTGAGACCAGGAAGTGTATGAAGTCTGGACTGTAAAAAAAAAAGGATTAAATAATAATAAAAAAATGGATAACACATTTTCTCAATAAAATGTTTTCCTTCTACACATTGTAGGATATTTTCCTTTAATGATTAACAATTTTATTAGTGGCTCATTGACTTTGAAATGAGGACTTATTTACACATTAATCATCACTTGGTAAAGAACTCTTAAGTTAATTTAAAATCTATGACAGAATGCACTTTTTATTATTTTTAGTTTTAAAGTTAACAGGATTAGATAGATGATTTAGACAAGAGCACACACTTCTGTGGTAAGAACTGAGTTCAACTTTAAAACCAATATAAGTACTTACCTGGGCTTAAGTTCCAGTTTTTCTGAGCCATTTTCTGCCCTTTATAAATATGTTTGTATGTACTGTTTGTAACTCAGGCAGACACACATACACACAAGTGTTAGTTAATAAATGTTTAAAGATCTATGTGTCATTGACCAAGGCATAATTCTTTTATGTATGTAATTTGAACACTTCTCTCCAGTTTCTTTTAACTAATATGCTGAAATGAGTGCTATGTATCTGTTGTATATACTCAACATTATATATACTCAATATCTAACCTAGAATAATATTAGACCATGACAATAATGTCTCCAAGTATGTGGAGACAGAGAGTTTCCAGAAATGATGAAAATTATGAATGCCTCCAAAAGATAGATAGCAGAAACTGTACAAACACAGAAAAAAGAAAATCTATAGATTGAAAATATATCCATGTATAACCCCCAAATTAGCCCAAAGAGAGAAAATAAAACCAAGGAACACACTGGAATATCTAGGTTTCTGAATTATGAGCAAATAAATTGTCCTTAAAGCTATTTGCTTGGTATAGCTTCTAAATTTATAAAATTAATTCCATCAATTTACCAAAAAGTAGATAAATTAATAGTGATTATAAATGGCTACCATTCTTATTTTAGCAATAAAATATCATAGTGTTCACATGTCACCAAGTACAGCAAGGACTGTTTTTACGTATTATTATATGATAAATATTCCTTTTAAATTTTAACATACATAAATTTCTCTGTTTCTTTACAAACTGTATATGAGTAGAAGTATTTTATGTTAACAAAATAAAATACCTCACAAAAATGATTTAATATCTAGATTGCATGAAGAACTAAAAAAAAATAAACTTAAGACAACACAATTAAAAATGGAGCAATAAAGTGAAAAGAGAATTCTCATAAGATGAATTGTAAATAGCTAAAATAATTCAAAAATATTCTATATTCTTAGTTACCAGGTAATTACAAAAGAAAACTATTTTGATCTGTCATCACACATTATTAAGATTGTTTAAGAAAAATAAAAATATGACAAATGCATGTAATGGGGAGAGGGGAAACTTATCCTCTCATGTTGGGAGTATAAACCGGTGAAACAATTTTGGAATTCAGTATGGAAACTATTCAAAAGCTAAAAGTAAATCTACCATAAGAATTTGCTATTACCTTTTTGGGTTTATGTCCAAAGGAGTCATATCCTACTATACTACAGATGTTTCTTGGGCCCTTATGACTGGATCATCATAGGCCATAGTATCCTTCAGCTAAATTGAGACAATATTATATAATCTCCAATGATTTAAGATTATATCCATAGATTAATTCATCTCTTGACCACTTTTTGAGAATTTTCTCTTTGAAATAGTGATTAACAGAAAAAGTAACTGAACACGAAACAGAGATTAAGAAATAACAGAATGTATTACACTAAAGGGAACATTTATATCACATCCGACTCCCAGGGTTAAGGGATTAACACTGAAGAAGGAAGAAATGAATGTCAAAGCCAGAAATAGTGCATGATTAAGAGAAAATGGGATCTTCTAAACATCAATACACATGAAGATATGAACTAACAATGGTAGTTAGTTAGTTAGTTAGTTAGTTAGTTAGTTAACAAAACTTGAGTTAGCCCAATTAGCACCAAATTTCACGAGAGGAGAGTTAGGAAATAAGAATATATCAAGTAATGGAACTATTGGCAATTGTTAACTGTTGAGAGAGGAAGTCTATTTTATCTACAAGTGTAGGATTAGATGTTTATACTATATTTCAAAGGAAGATGACAAATACAAGATTATCTGGGCAGTACAAATTGGTCTTAAACTATTTTACTTGATTGTTTTCTTTTCCTTTATAGAGAAGCAAATATGGGGCAGGTGGGGGACAATGGATATGAATGAAAGGGTGGACCTGGGAAGAGGAGGGGCAGGAGGAGGAGGAGGAGGGGGAGATCTTCTACAGTTGTTGCCTCCCACACCCAGTTCAGCCTCCAGACTTTGGTGGCTTCTGCCCACCCGAGGCAGTCACCTGGGGAATTAAGACAAAAGACCTTCTGCAGACTATCAGCTTATCTCTGAAAGAAGTTGCCAGAGAAGTTCATGCTGAGATATAACTACTGCCTGAGGTCATGTGCAGACATCCTAGCCTCTGGTGACCTCTGCCCCTGACTAACTCCTGAATTCCTCCTGACTCCCTCCTGACTCCCTCCTGACTCCTTCCTGACTCTTTCCTGACTCCTCCCACAATGTTTATGTTATGCAAATATCATTGTAACCTAGAGCTCCAGCTTTACTTTCTCCTGTACATATAAATGCTGAACCCCCAAAATAAAGTACGAAGTCTTGATTGGTGCTCAACTTGACTTCATGTCCTTTTGTTCTGGAACTGTAGTTTTTCAGGTCCTTTTCTCTCTTTAAACTGAGAGAACCCAGTTCGTGAAACTGCGGGACAGTTTCATACAGTAAAACTACATTTTTTTTTCATACCTTCAAATTACTAACATACACACAAACATACACATGCACACTTACAATTGCACTGGTGGATTTCTGATTTGCAACAAAACCAAGTCCATTTCTTTATTTTTAGCTTTTGAATATAAGAGTGTCTATTCTGTTGGTTCCTTTGCTGTATGTTTAAAGTCGACAGCTATGTTCCTCTTACACATTCAGAGATGAAGGTGTTTGTTTGCACTTAGAGTTGATGAGAGATTGATTGAGGCCTCTCAGCAGTTGGGAACAGGGTTGACATGTTACATGTGAGCAGAATATGACTTCTAGAGATAACACATTGAATTTGCTTTTATTCTACACCCCTTTATCTCAGGCATAAAAGCAATACTGACTTCATTGAAAAGACTTTGGAGATATTCTTTCCTTTTAATTTTGTGCAATAATTAAAAGATATTGGATTTTGTTGTTTGAACTTCTCACAGAATTCTCTAGTGAATATATTTGCATTTTCAGAATTTTCTAATGAGTCTATTTGAGTTTTTGGAGAGAGTCTGATTAGGAGGTGGCAAATATTAGGTGTAGATTACTCCTTTCACCTCATTGTCCATTATATTTTAAGTTATATTTTCATCTTTTTTTTTTGGATAGTTTATTTACATCAAATGTTATTGCCTTTCCAATTTCAGCCTCAGAAACTCCTTAACTCATCTCATATCCCCCTGCTTCTATGAGGGCATTCCTCCACCTACCCACACTCTCCCACCTCCCCACCTTTGCATTCCTCTACACCGAGACATTCACCCTTCACAGGACCAAGGGCCTCTCCTCCCATTGATGCCCAAGAAGGTCATAATCTGCTACATATGCAACTGTTTCCATGGGTCTTTCCATGTGTACTCTTTGATTGTGGTTTAGACCCTGGGAGATCTGGGGTGTCTGGTTAGTTGATATAGTTGTTCTTCCTATGGGGTTGCAAACCCCTTCAGCTCCTTCAATCCTTTCTCTAATTCCTCCGTTGTGGACTCTGTGCTCAGTCCAATGGTTGGCTGTGAGCATCTACCTCTGAATTTGTAAGGCTCTGACAGAGCCTTTCCAGAGACAACTATATCAGGTTCCTATCAGTATGCACTCCCTGGCATCCACAATAGTGTCTGAGTTTGGTGATTGTATAAGGGATGGATCCCCAGGTGGGACAGTCTCTGAATGGCCTTTCCCTTAATCTCTGCTCTATACTTTTTCTCCATATTTGTTCCCGTGAGTATTTTGTTCTCCCTCCTAAGAAGGACACTTTGGTCTTCTTCTTCTTCTTCTTGAGCTTCATGTGGTCTGTAAATTGTAGCTTGGGTATTCCTAGATTTGGAGCAAATACTCACTTATCAGTGAGTGCAAAATCTTTCATATGTTTCTTAAAATTGATTGATTGATTTATATTTTGGTAGATAATTGGATATTGATTTGCAAATTATTGTTTTTGGTACTATCTGCATTTCATTGATATACAGTCTCATATCTGCTCTGGCCTTAATTAGTTTTTATTCTACTTTGTATATTTTCTTTCATATTTTTTTACAAAATCTTAGTATACAGTATGAACATCTCTGTTTTGGATATTTAAAATTATTTGATATAGTTAAAACTATAAAATTTCCCCAAACAATGCCCTCAATATATATGAAAAGGTTTTGTTTGCTTGCTTGTTTTTTGCATTTACATTTTCATTCCATCTAAAAACTTTTAATTTCTTTTTAAAAATATCTTTAGTTGCTTAATCATCATTTAATAAGTACCGTTTCATCCTTCATTGAGTACATTCTGTTATCTTTTTCTCTATTTAGATTTATTTTTTCTGATCAGACATAATAAAGAACACTATTAGAACATTCAAATTTCTATTTGTTGTGGCTAGATTTTTGTCTTAGTATTAATCTATTTTATAGTATATTAAATTATCTGCAGAAATAAGAGCATATTTTTGAGTGTTTTGGTAGAATATTCTATACCTGTCTTTTAGCTCCATTTGATTTCTGTTTTTATTTAACCCCACAGATTCTCTGTTTTGTTTTGGTGTTATTTTTCTATAAAATTCCAATATTATCTTGAAAGCTTTTTCCCTTAATGAGTACAAAAGGAATTGAAAATAATTATTTACCTTCATTTTTTAGATTATAATTATGTTAGATATACATATATATGTATATACAAATACATCATATACATATGTATACACACATACACATATACAAATACATATACATATATGAATACATATATATATATATATATATATATATATATA
>JADRCC010321681.1:2346-13903 GCA_019843855.1 Hylomyscus alleni | reverse complement strand
AGCGCCCTTCCCCCGAGGCGCTCTACCTCCCCCCCACCTCCACCCCCCGGAAGCTTTGTCGCACCGCTCGGCCCCGGCGAGGACGCCCAGGGAAGGGAAAAGCGGGGGCTCAAAAGCTCGCGTGGGGGAGCTGCCGAGAGCGCCACCCGCCCAGCCGCCACCTCCGTATCCTCCATCCGCCGCATCTCTGGGGCTGCCTCCGCACTCCTGACCGGAGCCCAGCCGCCTGCGCTGCGGCCCGCACATACACACACGTACACACACACACACTCACACACACACGCACGCACGCACACACACACACACATACACACACACACATACACACACATACACACACACACACATACACACACATACACATACACTTCTCGGCGCGCACGCCCGCCCTCCCGCCCGCCCTTCTCCCCGCCCCCTCCCCAGCTCCTTGATCTCTCGTCTGTTTTATTACTCCTGGTGCGAGTCCGGCGGACTCCGAGGCCCGCTATTTGTTCCCAGCTCGCTCTCATTGGCGGGGAGCGCAGAGCAGCGGAGAAGGGGGTGGGGAGGGGAGGGGAAGGGAAGGGGTGGCCACTGCCCGGAGCCGTCTCCGCGCTGCTGCTGTTGGTGCCGCTGCCGCTGCCTCTGCCGCCGCCGCCGCCGCCTCCGGCTCCTCGCTCGGCCCCTCTCCGCCTCCATGTGCCGGATAGCGGGAGCGCCGCGGACCCTGCTGCCGCTTCTGGCGGCCTTGCTTCAGGTAAGCAGAGGTCCCGGGTAGGTCGGGCTGCGAGCCGGGTGGGGCGTGCGGCGCCGGGTCCCTTTGTTCCCCGCGCCGCTGCGGGGCCGGGCTGAGCACCCAGGAAGGGAGGTGCCACACCGCGCGGCCGAGAAACTGCACGGGCTTGAAGCTCGGGCCGGACTCCCGGGCCAGGCTCTCTGGGCATCTGCTCTACCGCGCCTTCTTCGGCGAACCTCGGTCACAGGGTCTCCTTGGCTTCGCCTTTGGGTCAAGGCGAGCTCGAGGGATGTCCCCCAAGCAGCAGAAGGATGAGGCAGGAGAACTCCTAGGTTTTGTAGTTTTCTGTGCTCTTTGCTCCCTCATATTGTACTTTGATCGGATTTTTTTATTTGTTTTGTTTTGGTTTTGTTTTTCAGGGAGGGGTCGCGAGTTTGTTCTAGGAATTCTCACTCTGGTGTCTTAGTTACAGGACTTGCCTCCACCCCACCCCGCTCCAGTACCCGCGCGCCTCCTGGTGCGCAGGGGCGCCTGTGTCCTATTGTCTTCATCCCAGCTCAGAGTTGCCTTCTGGCCTTTGGATTCTCTTACCCTGGCAATATTCTATGTTGATCCCACTTGGAAAGCGAGTCTGGTCCCTTGCCACAAAGAGCGTTGGCCGCCAGGCACTTCAGCACGCTTGTGGCCCCGGATCTTTGGTACCAGACCTGGCGAGAAGTCCCCATTACTTGGCCATACACATATGTATATAAATATATTCCTTTCTCTGTACGGTTGTCTCTGCCCTACGTGGGTCCTGGGGAGCCACCCTCACTTTTCCCACTCTCGGGAGAGCGCCAGAGAGCCTTTTCATTGACTGTACTTAGGGGCTTGGCGGCGTCTGGAAGCACCTGCTCCACGCAGGTCCCGAGTTCTCTTGCCACTCCGCGACGCGGGACCCCAGCCCAACTTTCCCGAGTCTTCCCGGCCAAGGATGTTCCTACCCTAGTCCTGGTCTTCTGCAAGTCCCCTGGCCACGCCACACGGCTTTGGAAGCAACCCTTGCTCTGGGCGGGGTCTTAGCAGGGGTCCCAAGTCTGTGGCCACGTGCGGTAGGGTCCGGTGGAGGCTGCGAGAGAGGGGTGTGTCCGCCCTTGCTGCGTGGCAGGGAAGCTGGCCTCGGAGTCCCGTGCGCACCCCAATCCGGAGGAGAGGGTGGCCAGCAGGGTGGTAGCCCCAAGTGCGGGCAAGGCTCGGAAGTGCCACCCCGCGGGCAGTGGGAGCGAGAAATGGGCACAGATGGTGCTGTTCACTCCTCTCTCGAGTCAGGGCCTGGGCACCCGGGCCGCGGGACTGGAGAGTGCTGCGATCACCGAGGCAGGACAGAGCCGGCGTAGCTTCTCTTTCTCTAGCTGCTTTCTTAGAGGGGTGTGGGCCGCGCCCGCTTCGAGCCCTGTCCATGGTGCGCGGTGCTGCAGAGTGTGGCCCTGCCCTGCTTGCCTAGCTGCTCCGTGCTCTCCCCAACGCCCACTCCTAGGCCTCTCGTGTCCTCTGGTTCCCTTCCCCTTTCTTGGATTTCTCCTTTTGTTCTTCTTCTGCTGGTCTTGCTCTCCACCTTCCCCCACTCACCAGTTCCCCACCCTCCCCCAAGGCTTTCCTGACTCTGGGATTTCAGAACTATTAGACTAGACATTTTTGGCCTCTGCAGTTTTGGAGAGTGGATGGAATTCTTTCTAACTTGGAGGAGACCTGCCAGTCACTTGCTAACAAAAGTACCTCCTGTTATAAAACCGCCCTTTATTCTCCCAGCACACACTCCTCATTCCTTCACCTCCTGTCACTTCATTTATTGTCTCTTCTTTTTAAAATGGGCTTTTTGAAAGAGGTTAGACCGCAGGGGAAGAAGGAAAAGAGTTCTGTTTCCAGTGTTTGAAGTTAAGGGGAAGACAAACTTAAGAAACCTTGTGTGTATTGTATCTTCTTTCTCCCCTTTTAACAAAGAGACATCATAAATCAAAAGAGCTCACTTTTCAAAGCAGGATTTTTATACATCACTGAATGATTTTGCTTCAATACCAGCTATAGATGATTATTTTGTTAATAACTCTTTAATATAAATGTAATTTCTAATCGAATATTGATCAGTGAAGTTGGAGCATGTGTTGGTCATTAATGCATGGAGAATCTTTTTCTCTTCACTCTGTCTTGTCTGGTATGAATTTTGGATGCCTTTTTTTCTTTAGGTATTAAAATACCGTTTATAAACATTAGATATTAGCTTAATATTTCCAGTGCATGTTCTTTCGCATCGCTTTTGTGCTGATGCCGACATTGATAAGCCATCGTGAAAAGGGGAGGTTATAACTTTACTGGTGGAGTATGCAACAGCCTTACACTCCGCTAGTGCAGTCACACTGGGGGTGGGGGGATTTTTGAAAGGTCATTAGAGGCAAGCATTCCAGTTCTGCCTCACGGGTGATAGCGTTGAGTGCTCCATGCGGATTGTACAACTGAGATTAGCAGTGACTTTGAGCTAAAGGTCTGCTTTGCACTCCAGAACAACAAAGATCTATCTGCAAGGTGAACGTGGTTTCTCTGCAGTCATCTGCTATTAAAAGTCTCTAGTTGCTTTTTTCCCCCCTTTCCAGTGCAGACTAAGCAGCAAGGGTTTTAGAACAGAGAATGGACAGGCTCTTGGTGTAAATACAGAGGAACCTTATCTTTTCAGACCAGTTACATAGCAATGACTGTTGAGAGGACACTATACCTTTGGTTCCTTACAGAATAGTCTGTGTCCTATGCTTCTCCTGCCTGGGTTTTATTTAGTTATGCTTCTATCCAGATTTATGTAATTCTGATTAATTTTATATAACAAGTCACCTTCCAAGATTTCCTTTTCTCCTTCATTATAATTGAAGGTGTCAGCATTGTCTTTTTACATGCAATGAAACAGAATTTGAACCTGAAGCTTCAATGGCTGAGGGGTAAAGCATTATGCCACAAAGTTATGATTAGCATCCTTTGTGAAGTATGTAAGCAGCTTTCAAACCATTACATAGACTTATTGGTAGGGGGGGGAAATCAATTTTACTGTTATTACCAACCCAGTAATTAATAGATTAGGAACCTGTTTTGTTTTTCTAGTTCACAATTTAATTGCACAGCCTGTTGTTCTAATTTAAATACACTTGATTGCATTATGTAGAATCAAGGCCAGTACCTTAATGTTGGGGAACAGAAGCCTAGAATCTTAGTTTGATCCTATGTGGTTTCAACCCTAGATGAAGATTTTGAAAGAACTGCATGCAGTATGACTAGTTCTCATCTACCTATTAGGTACTGATTTTGCAAAGGTTAAATATTCAGTACTTAAAACACATTAAAAACTAAGCTTTGTTTCAGGAAGTAGGAAGTCCAGGATTCAATGATGACTTTATGTATAAAAAGGATCTCTTCCCAGTGTTTGGTTTTTATGTACCCTGGTAGGTTAAGTTCTTGTGAAAGTAAAACTCAGCTTAGTTTGTATTCATGTTCGGACTTTGCTCACTGAGTGGAACTGTGCCTTTCTTTGCCTTTTCCTGTGGCACATCAGGTTATAGCAAGAGGTGGTCCATTCCAAATGTTCTGGGAGTGATCTGAAGAAAGACTATTTCCCTCTCCTAAAATATTTTTGGCCATAGTTTTAAAAAGACACATGACACACCTTTAGGCCTCAGTTTCAAGCTCAGATTACGCACAGAGAGTATGATGTTTGCCTTGAATACCTTTGTGAAAGTCTGCTCTGACCTTCCAAAAGTTCGAGAGGAAATGATTTTTCATAAGTTTTTATTTTTACAAAATCTTCCTGGAACACATTATATTGGTGACAGTATATTATACTAAACTGTCCTTGTTTTTTTTTTTTTATTAAAAATTTGCAATCCATAAATCTGTTGTGCCTCATTAAGGTTTGGGGTTATTAATCTCGGAATGTGGAGACTTAAAGCAACATTTAATCTCATTTTAAAATGCTGCTGCTGCTTTTTCCTAACAGTAAGAGACTCCAGTCCCTCTCTGTTCTCAGTGGGAGCTTCTCAAGTTAGAAGAGTGATTTTAAGGGAAAATCAGAGCTGTTACTTAAGAAGTGGAGTGTTTATGTATACACTTCACAATTTTACCCAAGTTAACATTATTCAAATTTGTTCTTTTGGCTCAAATACAAAAAGTAATCAAGTTTAAGAACTGCTCAGATTTGGCAGGGAATTTTATCAACCATTTAAAAATATGATAGATTTGGAATTTGGATTTGTTTGAATAAGTATTTTATATCTGCCATCAGAACATCTAGAACCTAAGTATTTTCCAAGTAAAGAACTATGAGTTGAAATATAACTTGCACCAAGTTATCATCTGTAACGTGTTTTCCTACTAGAACTTTACTTTTGCTTTAAGTTTTTGGAAAATTATTATCTGTTCATTTAAACAAAACCAGAAAATTCTATCAACTAATTAATATTGTACATTTTAACTAACCAGAGTCTTACTGGGGAAGAGGTATGCATAGATTAATATTCTGATAAGAGTTATATTCCATAATACAAATTGATGGCTTTAAAGAAGGTGGGAAAGGTGAATTTGGAAACTAAATGAGATCTTTTGATAAAAATGGGTTTTTAAATGATAACTTATATTTTAACAGAGTTTTTAAAGGGAAAATTTAAATTAGACATAAATCCTTTTAGTTTCTTTTTTCTATTTTCTTAAGTTGAGGAGGTTCTTTAGTCTTTTAGGGATTTTTTTTAATATACATTTATTTATCTATCATTTATTTATTTGTTTGCATTGGTGTTTTGCCAGCATAGGTATCTTTGTGAGGGTGTCAAATCTCTGGAAACTGGAACTACAGAAAGTTGTGAGCTTTCATATGAGTGCTGGGAATCGAACCTGGTCCTCTGGAAGAACTGCCAGTGCTCTTAATCACAGAGCCATCTCTTCAGTCCTCCCTGCTCAGTTTCTTATTTCTTGACAGTTATTCTTTACTATTCAGGATACTTTGTCATGTGATCTTTCAAATGCACATACAACATTCTAAGTCCTTAGTCCTTGGGTTGTGTATGTGCATATACACACATACAGAGATATTGATATATAACACGTATACATATGTATACACATATATTTACCACGTATAGAAATATAATATATAGAGGTGTATTTTCTTCTGTGTTAAGTGCAGTTTGACATCAAGTGTCAGCGAGTAATTGATTTATTACTTTGTATAGATACTTATTTAAAGCATCATGAGAAAGACTGTGCTATGCACACATGAGCTACTCTTGTGTAGTGTCAGAGGCTCTAGCATGTGTATAGATCAGGAAGCCTGGGGATCTAATCTGCTACATATAGTCTATTTATTGTAAGCTATTGTGGTCTCATTTACCCCAACACTACTATCCTGGTGCTTGCTGGGCTAATTGGTTGCTAAGGACTTTTTACCTCAACACTACTGTCCTGGGCCTGGTTGGGTTAATTGGTTGATAAGGACTTTTCTACTTCCGTGATTCTTGGAATTGCTTAAAAAATACTTGAACCATGCTTCATTTTTAATTGTTTTGGAATAACTTTAATTTTAAACCTATCATATAAAAATGTTTAGATACTCAAAGGGGCAGTGGGATTTCTGAGGACTCACTACTAACAGTGGCTCATCCTACAAGATCACTTAGCAGGCATTCATGTTTCATACTTTTGCCTTTTAAACTTGAATATCTTATACTGACTATGCTACTTTAAAGATAGAAGAGAACTATTTATGAGAATGAGATAGACAAAGAAAAATATGACTAATATTACAGAGATTACTTTTATGTCGCCATTTGTTTTGAGAGAACGGCTTGCATGAAAACCATTGAATTGAGTGATAGCTTCGGCATTAGAAACACCACCCTTTGACTAGAAAGCCATCAAGTTATTTTTTCAGGTTATTTCTGTATTCAAGATATACACACAATGTATATGATGCTTGAAGGTAGTTATTGAAGCACTGTTTATTAGAAATGATAATAACTTAGTTCCTCAATATCCCTCAGTAAGTAATAGTTTTAATAATTTGTGGTGTAATATACAGACAGACTACAGACAGACTTGAGATTTCCTACTGCGTGGAACAAAACATGTTAGTTTTACATCTTTGGAATTGTTAAAGTAGTCCAAAGACCTAGAATAGCTACAGAAGATGCTGTCAAAATAATCAGTGGGGTTGCAGTCTTCTGAGGGTCAAGAGGATAGTAAGATGGCATGGAAGAATAGAAAACTAAGCAGAGTGTATGCAAATTGAAGTTGAGGTAAACTAGTGGTAGAGAATTTAAGCAGAATGAAACAACACACAGTGGGTCCAAAATGGACCCACAGTGGGTCAGGATGATGGAAAGAGCTTGTGCAGGTTAGTTTTTGTCAGTTTGTCACAAATGAGTCTCCTGGGAACACAGAACCCCAGGCATGCAGTTGCCTCCATCTGACTGGCCTATGGTCACGTCTGTGAGGGGATTTCTTGATTAATGATTGATGTGGGAGATAGAACCCAGTCTACTGTGTACAGTGTTACCCCCTGAGCAGGTGGTCCTGGATTGTCCTTACAAAGAGAACTGAGCTTGCCAGGAGGAGCAAGCCAATTGGCAGCATTCTCCATGGTCTCTGCTTCAGTTCCTGCTTCCAGGTTCCTGCCTTGAGATCCTGCCCTCACTTCCCTTATGGGATTGAAGTAAAAGCCAAATAAGCCCTTTTCTTCCCAGGTGGGCTTCGTTCAGTGTTTTATTAGAGCAACAAGGAGAAACTGATACAAGGCTAAATTACCATAAAACATACATGTTGACCTCACGGTAGGACTGCACTGTGCGGTGTTACTTGTGCCTGGGAAGTTACACTCGTAGGAACCATTGGGATATTTCTTACATTCTCCCGACTACTTGAATATTAAGCCTTCCTTCATCTGTTCTGTTGGAGGAGGTGGACCTACAGTGAGGTGGGAATCTGAAGGCATCAGATTCCCTACAACTGGAATTACTGACAATTGTGAGCCACCCTGTGGGTGCTGGCTATCAAACCAAGGTCCTCTGGAAGAGCATCTCCGGCTATGAACCACTGAGCCCTCTGCCCAGCTCCCTGTGTCCCCCATCAACACAATATACCTATGTGTGCTTGGAAAGAAGAAAGAAAGGACAGAAGTTTGGAGGGATAGATAGAAAAGAAAGAGAGGATAGTTATTAGTGTACTTACCTGCTACTGTGTACTGAAGCTGTCAGTTTAACACTGTCCTGTGTGAAGCTTTAAAATGATTATTAGACTGTTGAAACCACACATCCCTCATGCTCCCTCCGCATCTTCCTTCCCCATTCCCATCTCCTCTCCTCATAAGTTCTGTAGTGTTTTGATGAACTAAGAAAGCATTTCTAAGAGAAAGTAAGTTGAAAGGTTTATACTTCGAACTATAATTCCAGAAATTTTGGAACAAGCGTTGGCGACCGAGGCTTTCTTTTCATCATTAAGCAAAATTTTTATATTTTTCCAGCTTCCTTTTGTTGCCTGAGTTTTGTACATGTTTACTTTTTTTGATTGTGATGGAAGTTGTTACAATGGCCATTTACTTTTCTCCCACACAGCTTCCGGGCGTTTCCTAGTGTCCTTTGGACTTTAGAACAGACACGAAGTTGCTCTAATATGCCAGAGGAGCTCACTGACCACAGAAAATCAGTGACACTTGCATGTTTGTAACCAATTTGAAAAGGTTTGTTTTTTTAAAAAAAAAATTCACATAATACCAAATAGTATATTTAAAATTGTTAAAATTTAGAAATGTTTACTTCAGATCTCTGGGGAAATTGTGTAAAATATTTACGTAGTCCTGCAGGATAGGTGATATTATTCTGCTTTTAGAGGTAAACTCAGACAAGAATGAGTATTTTTCAGAACCCGAATTAAAACTATGTCTATTTATTGAAGAAGGCTGAATGTGACTCAGGCTGGGCCCCTTTTTACATAATACTGAGAATGGATATCACCTTAGAGCATTTCTGTTCTAATGTATGGGATTGTTTCCTTTCCTATATTTAATTCATAAAAGTGTACATGGGTGAGTGCACGTGTGAGTGCATTAGTGCCTCTATGTGGGGGGCAGGCAGGGACCACATGGGTACAACCAGTTGTGCAGGTGTATGCCAAAGCATGCAGATATGCATGGAGGCTGGAGAGTCATATCAGCTATTTTCTTCAGGGATTCCCACTGTATTATTAATTTTTTGAGTAAAGGATTACCATTAATTGCTGACTTAGCTAGTCTGCCTGTCCTCCAAGCCCCAAGGCCACCATGACACCCTCTACAAACCTAGGATTGTATGGGAACAGCACATGATCTTCTTGGGGTTCTGGGGAAATCCAACACAGCTCTTCTTATTTGAATGGCAAACATTGATTGACTGAGTCGTCTTCCCATTTTATACTCTCTCTATTTAGTCTTAGCCTTAAATATTTTACTCTTCTTTGGCATTTGAAGCCAAAATGTGATGCTTAATTAAGATTTTCCTTCTTTTTATATATCGTTTCCTGTAGTAAAAAGAAATCTTAGCCAAGTGTCTCATCAGTTATAAGGATTTTTTTCAGATTGTTGCTATTCAACAAATAGATGTTAACAAATACATAAAACATGTTTTTGAGCCAACCTTGGAACTTAACATAATTTTGCAAAGCCCAGAGATAGACATCTTTTGGAACTGTCTTTCCCCCATATTTTTTTCATTGTGACCTTAAATCCAAGATATGCCATCACCTAAATTTTGAGATTGTTTTCATTCTAATGGATCACTTTCCAGGCATGAATATTTTTAATTACTTTTGTCTCTCACAAATGAAGTTATTTGGAAACTTGTAAGCCACACATACAAATCTCAACAGTGTGATTCAGACAAATTCCTGAGCATTTTATAGGGAATATGCTGCTTTCTGTTGAGAACACCTATAAATATTTTATCTGTAACATGGCCCCTTGTGGGTAAATGTATACACCTGACTTGTCTGTCTGTCTGTCTGTCTGTATGTATGTATGTATTTATTTATTTGTTTTTTGAGGCAGGGTTTCTCTATATAGCCCTGGCTGTCCTAGAACTCACTCTGTAGACCAGGCTGGTCTCGAACTCAGAAATCTGCCTGCCTCTGCCTCCCAAGTGCTGGGATTAAAGACATGTGCCACCACTGCATGACTAATTGTTTTTTTTTTTACTTGTTGGTGGGAAGGTATTAAAGGATACCTGAGATAAATGATTAAAAAGCCATTAATTTTATTAAGTACAAAAGGAAAGTTATCCATTCCTAAATATAAATATTCAACTGACTATGACCACACTAATTGTTTTTGCTTCATGTTGGCTTAACTGATGGACATAAAAATCTTATGTTCATTTTTGGTTGTTTTTCTGGGCCAGGAAATAAAGAAAAGTATACTTTGTGCAGCAAAATACTGCCCTGTGCTAGTCCCTGTGGCTCTGCTCCAGAAGGGACTTGATGCCAGCGTTAACAGATTACCTTTTGATAGCGTGCTTCCTTATATGGAATAGAATTTGAGATTCAGATGGCTTTCTTACACACACAAACACACACACACACACACACACACACACACGTACGCTCTGCTAAATCAGTGGTCCTCCACCTTCCTAGTGCTGTGGCCCTTTACTACATGTGGCGACCCCAACCATAAAAGTATTTGTGCCACTTCATAACTGTAAATCTGCTACTGAACCATGATATAAATAGCTGATAGGCAGGATATGGGATATATGTCCCCGTGGGGGTCTTGATCCATGGCTGAGAAACACCGTGTGTGTAAGTCTTCCTAGATGGTGTGCTGCTTAGAGGATCCCGGATGGAGACACACTACCCTAGTAGCCGCAGTTGTACTAATGGTAGCACTGTAGCAGCCCCTCCGATTCTGACAGTCCCCCAGTGGCAGCTCCCTGCTAGACGAGAAACAACGTAGATGCTCTTGACTTTTCCTTGTACCTTTTTAGAGTATGCGGCTCTGCTCCCTTTTGTCTGTTATCTCAGACTCAGTCATGGCCCAAGCCACCCATGTATTTTTATTATTTACATTTATAGCAGCCGCAGAAGTACAAAAGACTCACAGAAATAGCTATAGAAATAGGTTAAGGATGGTAAAAATGGATCATGGACGGCAGATTGCTGGGAAAGAGCCTTTAACCTTTGTGGTGTCCGGCCACCGAACACCTTCTGTGGATCTACCATTTGGATCTCTGTGTCTGCCTTCCTGGTAATCGGGCCCAGTGGCTATGGTGGAATACTGTGACTTAGCATTTCTACCCTGCTCTTCTCGAAAGGAATCTAGAACCAAAGAACTACCCTTCTGAGCACAGCGTTTCCTGCAGAAGCAGATCCTAATCTTTTTAGTGATGGTTCTTCATATCTTCTCCAAGCTCACCAGTGACCCACTTTCAACAAGGCCCTCTGCCCAGTTTTCATGTTCGTTTTTTAATTTGAAAAAAAGCTTAAACAGAGGGCTTTGTTGCGCCCTACACTGTTCCTTTTCAGCTCTCCAGAGTGTAGTTGGGTGGACTTTACCCTCTGGTGTTTATGTAACTGTGTTTAAAAGCGTTGAGTTGACGATGAAAACCGCGCCACCCCCAACCCCACCCCCCTTCCCACCTCTCCTTGCTTCATCTAGCCTGGGTAGTGCTGAGACCTCAGGGTCTGTAGGCGACTACGCAATTATGTCTCTTTTGTTTGTTTGGTTTGGGTCAGGTGGGAAACTAATTTAATTTTCCTCTTACAGGTGCAGACTTGAATTTGACTGTGTCAGTGTAACTGTGTGTGCAGGTG
>JADRCC010321539.1:966-11371 GCA_019843855.1 Hylomyscus alleni | reverse complement strand
AAAAAAAAAAAAAAAAAAAAAAAGGAAAAAAAAAAAAAAGAAAGGAAGGGAAAATTGATACCGAGTCTACTTTCTCCTTTATAAGCTCAGAGCCCTAGCTCATAAAGTGGGCCACTCACACCTCACCCAATCTAGAATCTCTCAGACAAACCCAGAGGGTTGTCCTCTAGTTTATTCTAGATCTTACCAAGTTCACAATAGTAATTATTACAACAGGTATTTATGGTCATAGCAACAAGACAGCAACTAATACAATAAACTGAACAACAAAACTGAATCATCTAGAAAAGTAACAATTTTTAATTGCATAAATACTAAAGACAAATTATCCCTAGTGCAGTAAAAATGAAATATTGTACCCTAAGATTACTCTCTATATCTAAAATTTTCTGCCTAAAACTCTTAACTCCTTCCTCAGTTCTGTAGAGGAAAAAAGCAAACCAAATATATAAGTAATATAATCAATAATAATGACTTCCTTTCAGAATCACTTGTTCGCTAGCTCAGACTGACTGTTCCCCATCTGAGAATAACTAAGCAAATCTCACGTTCTTTCCTCTCACACCTGCTGTGCTGACTCAACAAAGTAACAGGCATGCTAAAAAAGGAAGACATTTTAAACTGTGTGTGAGAAAGATCTACTTTTTCATTTTTGCAACATCTTGAACAATAAACACTAATACACTAAAGACAAGGGTACTGAAGAGAAATTAATACTCCTTAATGTCGCTAACCAAACTTATCTTCATCAAAAAGAAAAGCACTTACAATCTGTATCCTTTTATTATCATCTCTGATGATGTGGAGGAGTCTCTCAACAATAAAAGAAATTAAGGATATTGGGGTTGTAGGCAGGATAAGAGTCTCTTCCAAAATAGCCAGCAGTTGTTTCCTATAATCAAAATCTAATTTAACTACTATTATGACAAAATACATTATATTTTTTAAACATTTTTTTCTGTGTGTATATGTGAGTAGGCACACTCATGCCTGGGCCTGAATGTGGCTATCAGAGAAGAAATTGCAGAAGTTAGTTTTCTCCTCCTACTCTGTGGGTCATAAGGATCAAATGAAAGTTTGATCAACAAGCACCTTTACCCAATGAATCATCTTGCCACCTGAAAATACATTTTTTTCTAACATTTCCCTTTACTTCTTTACTTCTGTTTGTAAGTACAGGTACAAATTCTATACATATAGACTTTAAAAAAAAACTCATTCTGCAAATTTATTTATAAATATATTTCTATACCCTGATCTTTTAAAAAAATTTAAACCAAAAAATTTGAAATTATTTATTCTGAAGTAATTATACTAGAATTATATACATATATACCCGTACATACATGCATACATATCCCATCATGTGCCACATATGATGTTTCAGTAAACATTAAACTACAAATCTGATGGAGGTTCTAGAAAATCATAATGGAGCTTGAAAATAGGCAATGATATAGTAGCCCTAGTAATGCTGTACTTCAGTGCATTTCTCTGCTAATACTGGTATAAACAAACACATACTGGCATATGTATACAAGTATAATAAAAACAATTATATACAATTATATACAGTTTTGGAGAGCTAGGATAGTTACATCTAATTATATATAACAAAACTGTATTTAAATATAAGAAATTAGCCAGATGGGGAGGAATAATAATACCACCCTCTAGACAACTCCTGAACTCACAGCAAGTATGGTTAACTGCATAAGAGCTGCCAGTCAGCCTTCCAGTATGGATGGATAAGGACTCCTGAGGCCCAATACCCTAGCTGAGAAGGTATTGGCAGTTAACAGCTGCTAGAGAAGAGAAAATCCTTTTTCTTCTGGGGTGCAGCTGGCAGTAAGCTACCCATGCTCTGGTGGAAGGCCAAGCACATAAAGACAACTATAATTGGGCTCAGGTAATTTTAAAAAAGGGCAGAGGGAGCTTAAGGTAGAAGAACGAACAAGTTGAGTATCAAAGGAGTGGGAAAAGTCTTGAGGTAGATATGATCAAGATCTATTGTATAGATGTATAAAATTATCAAATGAAAATGATTGTTTAAAAAACCTGATTTATCAAAGGATATATCACATAAGTGTTGGCAGTTACACTAAATTAAAGTCAGAATCATTATCTTTTAAAAATTAAACCAAGGTAGGTTCCAAAATATTTAAAACTAAAGGAAATTAGATCAAATGTTAACATTTAGACATACCTTCCTCCTTCTTCACTAGTATCCAAAGATTTTATAATCAGAATCAATTGCTGACCTATGAATTCTCTTGTCATCAAATTTTCAATGTAGGTAAAATCGCCTTTCTGTTCTTCATTAACGACTGGGAAGCCCTGAATGTAACTAAAGCAAACAGAATTAATAAAGTAGATGTAAATCAGTGGAAGAGCACTTACATAGCACACATGAACCACTACAAAATCGTGCAATACCATATACCAACACAGAATTTTACATAGAGTTCAAAAATTTTAAAAACCAGTAAACAGTATATATACAATATGCTGTATTTTCAAAAAAGAAACCTACATGTGCATTCAAAACATGTATAGAAAGAGATTTAACAATGGACATCCTTAATTACTTAGATGTTTAACTCTACAATGATAAATGGAACTAGGGAAGCAAAGAATAAATTTACCTCTACATTTGAATTCTAACAAGAATATGTATTCTTTTTATAGTGAAGTAAGTAGGAATTATATTGTCTTAGTTGGGCTTCTATTGTGATAAAACACCATGACCAAAAGAAACTTGGGAAGGGAATGGTTTACTTCCTGTTATCACAGTCCATCACTAAAGGAAGTCATGTCAGGAACTCAAGCAGGGCAGGAACTGATACAGAGGCTATGGAAGAATGTGGCTTACTTGCTTGTTTCCCAAGGCTTGCTCAGCATGATTTCCTACTGATCCCAGCACCATCACATCAAGGATAGCATCACCCACAGTGAACTGGGCTCCCAAATCAAACATCAAGAAAATGGGCTTGCCCACAGGCCAATCTACTGGGGGCATTTTTCCAGTGAAAGTTCTCTCTTCCAAAATGTCCTCAGCTCAGGTTAAATTGACATAAAACTGGCCAGCAAGTATATCAAGACAGATAATTTAGAAAAATAAAACTTTTAACGTTATATGTTGTTTTATTTCATTTTTAGTATGTTATTAATTGAAAAATACTCATAATAAAACTGACCATATATCTATACCATAGATTCTGAAACTAGTTGTGCTTGGCTCAGGGAGTAGTGGCACTATTAGAAGGTGCGGCCCTGTTGGTGTAGGTGTGGCCTTGCTGGAGTAGGAGTGTCACTGTGGGTGTGGGCTTTTAAGACTCTCATCCTAGCTGCCAGGAAACTAGTATTCTAGCAGCCTTCAGATGAGGGTATAGAACTCTGAGCTCCTCCTGCACCATGCCTGCCTGGATGCTGCCATGCTCCCGCCTTGATGATAATGGACTGAAACTCTGAACCTGTAAGCCGGCCCCAAATACATATTGTCCTTACAAGAGTTGCCTTGGTCACAGTGTCTCTTCACAGCAGTAAAACCCTAGCTAAGACACTTATCCATGCACCAAATCTAATCATCATGATACCTGCTCTGTATAGCTTGCACATAAATAATAATTTTTTAAAACTTTGTTATGTATGAATATTAGATAAAATTCAAGAAAAAGTCAGTAAAATTTTATCAGGGAAAAGTTAAACTAATCAGCTGCTAATACTGAGTCAGTGTGACAGGGATAGTAAGGCCCTGATTGTACACTTTCAGTATACTAACCACGCAACAGATTCTTCAAAGCATTCAACATACCCATTCATACCTACTTATACAAAAATAGTTTCTAAATTGTTTCCGCTTATGATTTTGAATAAGAAGACTATGAAATTGGTAAATAAAGCAACATAAATACAGTTCAAACCAAAAGAAAAACTTTACCTCAGTAAGTACTGAGCATATACTGCAGGCTCTGGCAAAATCTGCTCTAAAACCTCTTCACCTTCATCTCCCTTTGATTTCAAATATTCACATAGGGTGCGCCAGTACAAAGCAATTTCAGGAGTTAATGTTTCCACTGGAATCAACTTCCTTTATATGCAAGAGAATAAGAGAAAGCATTATCTTTACATGCAGTTGAAAAACAGAAGAATGGACATAAGATGAAGATTTCTTTCAGTTACTGAGTCTTTTAATTATTAAGTCATTAATTTCCCCACCCAAAAAGAATGAAAAGAAAAAGAAAAAAAAATTAGCCTAAAAAAAGGCAGACGAGAAAGCTTCAAATGAGTTAATATGGTTTTTCAGTGGATGTAGTGCAAAAATCAAAGTTGCAAAATGAAAGGGAAGAACTAAAGTAATGCCTGACAGAACATACTGAGTCCTTGTACCAGAAGGAAGAAAGACTCTCTTTAAAGAGAAGAGGGACAAATAAAAGGTACTGAGGGAACCTGAAAATACAAGGAAGACAAACTCATTTTCAGTGCATAGGTTCAATTTAAATCCTCTGTACAATTTAAATAATGAAGCCTTTATATACCTGCCATCATCATTTTTACAAATTTCCACCAGCTCACTGAGAGGAGTCATTGAGAATAAGGATTGGAGAACGGAAACTGCTACATCAGAAGAATTTTCCACATCTAACCGATGAAGCAACTCTAGGATATTTCCTTCAGTGAAACGCAACCAGCCTTGGAGAAGATGCTTCTGTACTGCTTGTTTCACAGCATCTGGTGAGCCATTTAAACAGTTAAACTATGCACACTATAGACCTTTTCTCCTGTATTATCCCCATCTTAACTGCTACTAAATCATTGTTAACACTGAATTTACAATTCAAATAGAAGTTATAGGTAGAACAAAGCATGCTAAGGAAAAAGATGCAGTATTACTAAAGTCATGATAATGCATATTTCAAAGTGCAAATGGAGTTCAGCAATTAAAAAACAAACTCCTATGTCGCCTAAGGAAAACAGTCTTTATATTGTCTCCTCACTGAACATCATGCATCAGAATATGTGAACTCTATCATTTCACTTGTTGATTGACCCCAAATATTACATGAATTCTATTTGCAGTATTGAATCGCAATATACTTTACTAAACAAACTTTATTTTTATCATTTAAGAAGTGATTCTCAACCCTCCTAATCCTATGTCCCTTTACTACAGGTTCCTCAAGCTGTGGCATCAAATTCTTTCATTACTGCTTCATAGCTGAAGTTTTGCTACTGTTATGAATCATAATGTAAATATCTGTGTTTTCTGATGGTCTTAGGTGAATTCTGTGTAAGAGTTGTTCGACACCCAAAGGAGTCACAACTCACAGGTTGAGAGCTGCTAATTTAAGGGCATCCTAGCCAGCCCCTGACAATCCTCACAAATTCAAGTGTACTTTCTTGGTATAGCAAAATTGAGACTAAATGGCTTCATAAGAGTTAAGAATTTTTAGATCATCCCTCAGAAAACCAGATTCCCTAGATGAACAGATGAGAGGGTGTGGCATTATATTGGTCTGTTCATTCCTAATTGTTTCTGATGCACAGAACACATTTATGTTAAGTTCTAGAAAAACGGGATAGTACTATTTAAAAAATGAGGTAAAAAGATCCTACCAGATGTTTGCAGAAATAACTGCATAAGATTTAGAGTAGTCTTCCCTCTCTAGCACAGAAGTCTAAAAGAAATGCCTTGCTCCTTCAAAACACCAAGATCTTTAACCCCAAAATGTTTCAACTTATCTATGGAAATGATAGTATTAAATTCAAGTCTCATTTCAAAATCCAATGTATACAAAGATGTATCTTACCTGATCTGTCATTAAGACCTTGTTGAAGCAGCAGTACTCTCTGAGCAATGGACAAAGCTCTCATATGAACTTTTTCAGCTAACACCTTAAAAAGGTAAAATATGGTCATTAATCTCAATATACTTTAGAGATGTCTTATTTATGAATACCGTATTCTTCTGTAAATTAACCCAATTTTTAAATTGTCTGTTAATATGCTTAATGTAAGAATACTCTAAGTTACCTATAGTCTTCAAAAGTCCTAAACTGGAGAATCATTGTTACTAATTTTTTTCCAAAATACCATAAAATGGTTCATCTTTCAAAAACATGCCTACAGAAGATATTGAACTTAATTACCTGATAAGCCAGCTTTCTGACAGTATCCTTTATATCCTTTGTACGTCCTACAATTTTTGGCAAAGTCTTTGCTGATGGTGCAATACAAGATAACACTGCACGTCTAACTTCTGGATTTGAATCATTTTCAATCAAAGTAACATATGCTAAAAAATAAAGCAATACATTTTAACATTATTATCATATATTATCATATTATATATGATATAATATCATACATTATTATTATCATATAAGTTCTATATTCTTTCAATTTTGGTTTTGGGTTTTTTGTTTTGTTTTTCTAGACAGGGTTTCTCCGTATAGCCCTGGCTGTCCTGGAATTCACTCTGTAGACCAGGCTGGCCTCAAACTCAGAAATACGCCTGCCTCTTCCTCCCAAGTGCTGGGATTAAAGGTATGCGTCACATTGCCCGGCACATTCTTTCATTTTTAAATAACAGAGATATTACTTTTATATATTCACTTCTGGCAAAAAAAAAAAATTAGCATTTCCTTCTGAAAATAAAATTAAAAATTATGTGATTGAAAATTAACCCCAAAAGTCAGATAACAATTAGAGTTAGTAAAATATTTTAAGTTGATATGGTTTTATATGAGGACCTATTATTTATTTTAAATTTTACTATAAAATGTTACAAAAAAAAAAAAAATCACCCAGAAATTAACCAGACCCAAAGACTATACAATTCAATTAACTTCTATACAGTTAGAATAGCTATTCAGAAGGGAAACTATGAAGGTTCACATTTAACTGTACAATTTTAATTTTGAGAATGTAATAGGTTCATGTGCTTAATATACTTTCACCATTGTTTGAGTATACTCCTCCTATATACTGGCAGTAGTCTCATACCTGTTTAGTGGATCTGTAGACTATACCAGAAGCCACACTGAGTGATTAAATATCATCCATTTGTCCAAGTATACAATTTTAACATTACAAAAATAATACTTCTCAAAATGTAATACAATCCTTAAACAACTCAGAATGATCAGATGCTAAATTTATGAAGCTGGGTAACAATAACAATTATTAAATAGAGCATCAAACTTTAAAATGTGCTAAAATGAAAGAGAATGTGTGTCAGTGCATACAGTAGTGTCCCCTTACTGACAATACTAAAAGTAGAAAACTTTTTTAGAATACTTTACCACCTACCCTAACAGAGTGGAACCCACATAAGTCTATCTCTAAACATAACTGTACAAACCCTTTCATCTATGCACTAAAGGCCTGAATAAGAAAAGTCCTAACACTGATTTTTTGTTTTGTTTCTTTGGGTTTTTGAGGTAAGTTTCTCTGTGTAACCACGGCTGTTGTGGAACTCACTCCATACTAATCTGGTCTTAAACCCAGGAGATCTGCCTGCCTCAGTCTTCAGAGTTGCTGGGATTAAAGGCATGGCATCACCATGCCCGGCCTCTAACACTTTTTAAAGCAAAGTAATTGCAAACAACTAGAAGGGCCATCACCATTCAGAATAAAACTACATAAAACAAAGCATTAAAATATAGCAAAATAAATATTTATCATCCTAAATGAATGCTAAAATTAGGAATAAATTTGAGGGGAAAAAAGACACAAAAATATAGTTTGACTCACAAAAAAATGGCAGACAAAATTTAACACTGAAACACATCATTGTTTAAAATGTACTTTTTTATGTAAACAGGGAAATTAATTCAAAATTCATTGTAATTATTTCTACCTCTGAAAGAAAGAAATACAACTGAAGAGCAAGGCAGCAGTAAAAGTGCTAATAATATTCTTTCATTTTAAGTTGTTGGATTGATACTTCCATAACACACAGACATTTATAATTAATAAAAATTCAATACTAGGTTAAGAAAATGGATCTATTGGTAGAGTACTTGCTGCACACAGACATCAGTTCCAACGCCCAGTATTCTCATGAAAACCATCCACAGTGGCGTGCACATATCATCTTAGTACTGGGATAAGGCACCAGCCACAGTGGCGTGCACATATCATCTTAGTACTGGGGATGAGGAACCAGGGGACTCCTGGGGCTCACTGGCAAGCAGTCTGAGATTAGCAGAGATGCTATCTCGAAAAATAATTGAGAACCTCTGATTATAACCTCTGGCTTCCACATGAATGTACACACTTTTACACACTCATGTATCTACACACACAAAATCCAAGTACCAAAGTCAACATTGTGACAAGATTTAGGAAAGCATACATACCATCAGTTACTGGGCAATCATCATCCTTGGGATCTTGGAGTCGAGACAGAGCCAAAACCGCTTGTATTCTTACATTCGGAATCTTATCTTTTAATCTAATAAGCATGGCTTCATTAATTTTATCAAATAGGTCATCATCAATTTGGGCATTTTCTGGCATATTCCCAAGAAGTTTATTAATGAGCTGGCATACTCTAAATCTGACTGCACTGCTGTTTGCTTCATGAGACTACACAAAACAAATCAAAAGTTACTCCTAGTCACATTCCATTATTAAGCAGCCAGTATCACTTTAACTTTATGTTCAAAATTAAAAGCTGACAGCACACCCTGGTAGATAGTGTAAGCCTACAATACCACAGAGAAAAACCACAAGTTCAAGGCCTGTTTGGGCTACAAAGTAAGTTCAAGAACAATATGGGCAACTTAAAAAAATCCTGTCTGGAAACAAAGTAAAAAGATAGGTAGATCAGTATACCAGCATGTGTAAAGTTAAGTTTAATCCCTAGCACTACAGAAAAAAATTAAAAATAAGACAACAGCAATTCATTACTTGCAGAGAAGTTATATTGTATATCCATACTAGACAGATGTTATACTCTCAAGTAGTCTGAAAAAATATTTGCTGTCATAAAATAAGCATATCCCTTTCTTTAGGAATTTGTTTTACTTAATCGCAGAGAGAACATTTACAACAAAAGAGAGAATTTAAAGTTAAAATTTTAATGCTGGAGTTATCCTTTTATCTTAATGACAGTTAAGGTTTCCATAAAAGACTTATTCACATACATATTCTCTATCACTGATATTTCACTGTGGAAAACAAACAAGCCAAATATATTATTTACCCAAAGAACTAGCTTTTACAGTACCTGTAAGAGAAAAGTAAACAAATAATTTAAGATGCCACCATCTTTCTCTTTGTCTTCATCGTCGTCTTCCTCCTCCTGAGCAGACTGGTGGAATGAAGTAACAAACCTGGCTGAGAAGTCCATGACTCTCTCCACAGCAGGCTCACGTTTATACACCACCATAGCATACTTAAGGTAATGAACAAACTCCTCCTGAAAGGCTGTTTTATCATCCACCTGAAAGACAGAAGAAACACCTCTACAAGCTGCATTAATAAAAATTCTTTATTCCCAACAATGCCATAATACTGCTGAAAGTGTTACCCTTAGGTCAATCTATATAATCTTTCTTAATTAAACTGTCAATTATCCAAACCAAGAAAGGGGAAATATTATCTCCACAAACTCTTCAGCATATAATTTGTACCTCTGAGAAAACACAAAGCATACATTTGAACAGTAAAATTATCTCATTTTTCTCTCAATACCTTTGGATAATCGATATTTTTCTTACCAGATTAATGCAAAACAAGCTTCAGCATGAATAACTCAAAATCCACAGCTTTGTATTTATTTTATTTAAGCCTTTCTAACATCCGTGGTCTTAGTCAGGGTTTCTATTCCTGCACAAACATCACGACCAACTAGCAAGTTGGGGAGGAAAGGGTTTATTCAGCTTACACCTCCACACCGCTGTCCATCACCAAAGGAAGTCAGGACTGGAACTCAAGCAGGTCAGGAGGCAGGAGCTGATGCAGAGGCCATGGAGGGTGCTGCTTACTGGCTTGCTTTCTGGTAGATAAGAACCCAAGGATGGCACCACCCACAATGGGCCCTCCCCGCCTTGATCACTAATTGAGAAAATGCCCCACAGCTGGATCTCCTGGAGGCACTTCCCCAACTGAAGCTCCTTTCTCTGTGATAACTCCAGCCTGTGTCAAGCTGACACACAAAACCAGCCAGTACATTCGTCAATTTCCTTTTGGCCCAACTTTCACACTTTGCTCCATACCCTTAATCACTTTACTACGTGCTTAAACTTTCCTTGAACTCAAAACACAATGTATCTTCCTCACACTCGCTGTCCTAGAATAGAATCCCCACGGCTACACTCGGTACACAACGAGCACGTATGGGAAAGACTGGGTCCTTAAGATGTCGCTAGCCGGTGAGAAGAATTCGATTTTAAGG
>JADRCC010321494.1:0-10143 GCA_019843855.1 Hylomyscus alleni | reverse complement strand
AGAGAGAGAGAGAGAGAGAGAGAGAGAGAGAGAGAGAGAGAGAGAGATCTTGTATTGGTAGAACATAGTTACAAAAGGAAATGCCCAGTAAAAGGGGATTGTTGAATAAATTTTCACACACCCAACCATTTTAAATATTGTTTAGTCAGCTAAACAATGAATGATAGGCACACTAGTGTGCTTGAAACTTCCAGGTGGTGTTTTAGAATAAGCAAGATGCGGTAAGGGTATACAATATAATTTTATCTTTCCAAAACAATGACCAAAATAACTCTTTTTATGTGCATATGCAGATGTGTGTGTGTGTGTAAAATTACATGAGCTTGGAACACACAAGTGTGGATAGAGACTAAATTGCTCTCGTGGTTTATTTGGCAAGAGGATATGTAGGGGAGGGGCTGGAAAGAAATGGGGAAGGGAAGCCAAGCTGAGCAGGGAAAGAAAAAAGATGACTGCACCAAAAATCCAAACCTATAGGACATAATCACATTTATAAAATTGTAATTGTGGGTAGAAATGTAAAAAAGAAAATAATAGATGAGAATATTAGATTTTGTTAAAAAAAAAGGACTCTAGGTCTCTTAAGCTCAGGGCATAATTTGAAAATATTCTTTTTAAAGCAGATTCCTACCATGAAATTCTTTTCATTTCTTTCTTGCCCTTTTTTCTTTTACTATAAGCCAAAGGCCAGGAAAAGTGGTAATGCAGACATTCTGATGGAGCTATGGTGATTATAAAGCTTCCAAAGGAGCACATTTTCCAATGTGCTGTGCAATTTTCCACAGAGATGCTCTTTCGTACAGAACAACAAATTCATATTTCCATTGTCCTTTTCAACAAACCTATCTTTGTGATAAAATAAATATTTAAATTAATTAGTCAGATTATTTAATGTCTTATTTACTATCTGTCAGTTAAAGTTTTTGCCCAGAAACAGAGGATACACTCAAACTGTGGCTGGGAGGGTTTGGCAGAGGGACTACCTACAAAAGCATCAGCAGGGAGGAGTGAAACTGGCAAGGCATAGTGAACTGTCCTGGAATAGTAATAGAAGGGCTGCCATCATCCCTGGGTTTGGAGGAACAAAGAAATCGAGTACTACAGGGGGGGGGGGTGGGGGTTGGGGGCAGACACAGCAGCTTGGAGTGCTGTATGGCAGCAGCTGTTGCCTTCAACAGAGGGATGCAGCTTGCTTGAAGTAATTCTGTGGAGACAGAGCCAAAGGAATTACTACTCACTACTCTAGATTCTTGTTCCTAATGCTTTCTTTATCTGATGATGCCTCTTGTTCTAGGAATTGAAAGCTAGAGATCAAGGGAGCCTATTCATAGCATCCATACCGGTCAACAGGAGCACACCACTCTTCCACAAACAGAAAGATTTAAGGAAAAAGCTTACTGTGAAGCCACATGATACCCATTATCATGTGGCTTAGTGAAATTAGTTAGATGCTACCCAGCACATAGGAGAGAATGTCTCTAAGTTAGGACAGACAACAAATAAACTCTGGTAGGACTTGAGAAATACATTAGGGAAGGAAATGGTTTTTGGTTTTTGGTTTTTGGTTTTTTTTCCCCCTCAGGGGAAAAAAAGCTAAGGGAAGAGAGGATGATAAAGTTCAAATGTATGGACCATACATGTAGGTCAAGGTCACTTGTGCAGTAGTTATAATTACCTCAGGCTTGGTTCTCCACTACTAGTTCTGTGTCTGGTAAGTCATTTCTTCCTTCTGGAATTATTTCATCTTGTGCATAACCAAAGAATAAGTCTAATATTTTCCAACCTTTCTATTGGTTCTACATTGTTTGATGGTATTATTTTGCCCAACCAGAAAGCTATTTTGATGCCAGGTCTTGCAATTTTGCCCAAACAATCCTCCCCTTAAACTACCTAGCCTTAAAATTTAGCAGGTTAGTACCAGTCAGGGTGGTATATACATATAATCCCAGCAGTAGAGAAACTGAGGCAGGAAATGTTTAGTTTGAAGCCAGCCTAGGCCACCCAGCAAGATTTTGTCTCAAAGAAACAAACAAATTCAGAAGGCTACTAAGAGACAATAAAACCCCATGTTCAGTGAATATCAAGGTGAAAGAGTATATGTGTATATATGTGTGTGTGTGTGTGTGTGTGTGTGTGTGTGTGTGTGTGTGTGTATGGAGGAGAAAAGAACTAAAGTTTGTTCTTCTGGAGTTCTATCTGACACAAGGAGGAAAAAAATGGTGTGGATGAATCTTTAAATGATTTTCTGCTATAGCATGAGATACTGATAACACATTAAACATCGTTTTTTTTCCTGCTTCCTAAAACCCTGCATTGCCAGTATCCATTAATATTGTTAGGGAGGAGAATTCATTTTCCTCTCTTTACTCTTTCTCACTTTCATGATTGAAGAAAAACTACGAATATTTTGGTGACAATACTTGCTACCTAGACTGTTATCTTAATTTAAGGGAAACATTGATTTGGACCTATGGTTAATGCACATCAACAATTAATATATAGGACAGGGACTTTAAATAAAGGAGAGATAGAAGTAACTTAAAATTAGCGGACATGAGTATTTTAGATATGAAAAAGGCCTGGATACAAAAGTATCTCAAAGAAATCCCAGAAAGCCAGTATTCGGTGACAGCTTATACTGTAAGAAGGAAACTGTTGTGGTGTAGTATGGCAAAGGCCATTACAGAGATTTTTTCCTTCCTTTATGTGTCTCCCAACTGTGAGGTTCTCTACAGTTTTTACTAATTTAGGCGAATTCTGTAAGAGCACTTTCATGTTCCACCCCAACACAGAAACCTAAAATAGCAAGCTCCTGAACTAGCCCAATACTTTCAAAGTGTGAGTTACCTTTTATTTGAATGATGTGTGTGTGTGTGGGGGGGTGTATGTGCATGTGAGTGTGTATATGTGTGTGTGAATGTGAGCATGAGCGTGTGTGTGTGTGTGTGTGTGTGTGTGCACTTGTGTGTACACATACATAAGCGAACAGGAGGCCCACACTGTTAGACAATATTTTTGGTCGCTCTATGACATTTATTTGAAAAACATGAAGTAGAAAAGGATCTCCCAGGACTCTTTATCTTTACTACTGCTTAGTACAATACATTTACTGATGCAGAAGTCCCTTGGCTTGAACTTGAGCAGCACAGAGCGAGCAGTAAGTATGAATGATTACATCATCTTTTGTCCTGGTCATGCTTTATTACTCAATAATGCAGCCTTACAGGAAGGGTAGGCATGCCAGCCAAGGAATGATTACAGGATCATGCTTAACAGGTAGCATTTTCACCATCGGCTCTGTTGTCCATGTACTTAATTTTTATTTCAATCCCCTCCTTTTTTTGCAAAAATAAAAAAGAGAGATTGGTAGCAAACAAAAGGATACATATGTATGTGAAATCATAAAGAATTTTATCTTGGAGGAAATTGCATGCTAACAGAAACATGTTACAGTTGATAGTTCAGCTAATGTGCTTATAACTCACTATCCTCCATTTTTAGAATGCTCTATGACATTTAATTGTATTAATTCAGGTCTCTTTGCCCTACAAAAAAATTCTCTCAACATAAAGAGACACATAGATTTAAGAAAAATTTAGATAGCAATAGCAGAGGTGGGGGCAGGAGGAAGAGCAGCCCAGTAGTAGTGTGTATGCTTAGCAAGGTCCTACTTTCAACCCCCAGCAACAGTATAAAACAAAATGTAATTTATATAACAGTAGTAGGCTTCATAATAAATGTATATCCAAAGCTTGTCTACTGGGATGCTGGGTTGTTTTTAATTTAATTTTGTTTGTTTATATTTTGCTGATATTTCTATACAAGAATGTGGGTAATAATTAAGGCATTGCTAAGGAAATGAATGTAATTATTGATTTGTACTTTTATCTAGGGAGAAGCCATTAGTAAGATGCATTTATGTCTAGGGTTTATTTTTGTCTTTATTAGGAAGTAGCTGCATGAAATTAATATTGTCACAAATGGATTATTTACCCAATTTGTTTACAGAAACTCTGAGTTCATTATGGACCTGGACCTAAGGGGTGGTATTATTTCTAAGTGTAGTAATTTAGTGCCAATTTTAAAGAGATCTTACCTTCTTGCAAGAACTAAGCCTTTGGGCTCTATATTTCTTTTTTTTTTTACTTTTGTAAAAGCAATATGTTTATATTACAAAGTAATTTTAGCAATCCATTTATTATTTATAACCTTTAAAATATTGTATTTTTATGAGAATTTATAGTGATTTTTCTCTTGTAGCTTTATTGAGACTCTTAAGGTCTATGCAAATTAGCTTGGATTCTCTGTAGCCTGAGATTGTTTTGGAAAGGTTGGGTAAGACATTTGTAATAAGTAGAGTGCATCTACTGCGACCACTTTGACTTTGTTAGGACATTAATTAAAGGTCAGAGAGAAAATGCTTCTAGACGTCATTGGCATGAATGCCAATTTGAAATTCAAAAGGATATCACATTCTCTCTGCAGTTTCTCCACCTTCTTTAACCTGTCCTCATTTTTTTTTACTGTGAAAGCAACCCTGTAGTGTCTAAAAAGGAAATCAAATTCCCAATACTATGACTACCATCTGTTTGTTAACTCCTTTTTGCTGCCCATACACATTTACATTTCTAGATATATTAGCAATCATAGTATATCTATCTATCTATCTATCTATCTATCTATCTATCTATCTAGCTAGCTAGCTAGCTATCTATCTACAATACTGTATTCATTTTTATTTAATTTTAATTTTCATATAAAACATGAAATGGGGGCTGGCGAGATGGCTCAGCAGGTGAGAGCACTGACTGCTCTTCCGAAGGTCCTGAGATGAAATCCCAGCAACCACATGGTGGCTCACAATCACCCGTAATGAGATCTGACGCCCTCTTCTGGTGCGTCTGAAGACAGCTGCAGTAAATTACTCCAGAGCGAGCAGGGCTGGAGCGAGCCAAGCCAGCAAAGGTCCTGAGATCAACAGCAGCCACACACATGATGGCTCACGGCCATCTATACAGCTACAGTGTACTCATACATATAAAATAAATATTTAAAAAACATGAAATGTTTGTATCTGTAGGTTACTATCTGGTATTCTGATAGAGGGATATATTGCATGATGTTTGAACAAAGGTAAACATATTTATCTTCGCAAACATTTATTTCTTGTTGGTGAAGATATTTAAAATCTTTTCTTCTAGGTTTTAGAAATGTAAATATCCTATCATTATCTATAGTTATCTTACTGTGCAATAGTAGAGCAGTAGATCTTAGTTTTGGCTCTATCTAACTCGAACTTCCTTACCATCAGAACACATTTTTAATGTTTGAGTTTGGTTTTAAAATACAAATAAGGGTTTGGAGAGATGGTTCAGTGGTTAAGAGCACTTAACGATTCTTGCAGACAACCAAGATTTGATTCCTAGCACCCACATGGTGGCTCACAACTGCCTGTAATTCCAGCCACACACTCATCTCTGACCTCTGTAGACACTGCTCATGCAGGAAAAAACATCCATATGCATAAAAGTAAATGAACTACAACTAAAAATTACTTGTATTTTTTCATGTACACCATGATATTTTGACACATATGTATTGATGAGTGACTAAATTAAGCTACTTGCCATATGTAATACTAGACAGATTTATCATTTTTGTAGTGATAATAGATAAATCTATTCTGTCAGCATTTTTTTAGGAGTGCAATGTATTGCTGACTATAGTCACCATGCAATATAGTGTCTATAATCACTATAGACAATCCATCTCTTGAATTTACATGTCTTACTTAAGTGAAATTTGTGTTTTGCTATCTATTGTTAACTCTATGCTGAAAAGTAATCGGATTTTTTAATTTTATTTTTTATTAAATTTAATTTTTTTTGGTTTTTTGAGACAGGGTTTTTCTGTATAGCCCTAGCTGTCTTGGAACTCACTCTGTAGACCAGGCTGGCCTCAAACTCAGAGATCCACCTGCCTCTGCCTCCCAAGTGCTGGGATTAAAGGCATGCGCCACCACTGCCCAGCTTGGAAATTTCTTGAAGGGAAATGTTAAATAGAACTATATCACTCTAGATGGGGGGGTGTGTTTGAATTTTAGGCTTTTCAAAAGGGGTGTAACATTTACTTTGCGTTTTCATTTAAAAGTCTTTTTATACATTTATTTGCGTGTGTGTGTGTGTGTGTGTGTGTGTGTGTGTGTGTGTGTGTGTACACGGGTGGAAGCCAGAGAACAACCTGAAACAATCTGTTCTCTTTTCCCATGTGGTTCCCAGAGAACAAACTCAGGCCATTGGGTTTGCTGGCAAGCGTTTTATTCAGTGTGCCATATCACCAGCTCTTACATTACACTTTCTTAACCAGAGGTTTGAACCCAGCTGCCTTGGCTTGGAAAAGGGTATGGAATATAATTAAACTAAAATTTGTGAATGGAAGTAGAGCAGCACTTTATTTCTGCCAGATTGCTAGTTAAATGCCATGGAAGACTCACATATTTAATTTTAGCCATATAAAGAATGTGCAATAGTTGGTAGGCAAGAGTTTTAGCCAGGAAAAAAATGTGTGTATTTTTAGATCGTTTTTGCTACCTCTCTCAACTATACTGTGATGTAGCTCAAGTATAGATATGGAGATATTCCTTGATTTGCTCCCAGGTTGAGACTGTGCCAGGAAAAAGGGAATGGCTCTTGAAGCTATGACAGAACAATGTGGATGTGATGTGCCTCGTGCTTCTCAGTAGCAAAGGGAAGGAGACAGAAGCAGATGAACACTGCCTGACAGAGAGAAGGAGGGGATGTCAAGAGGCCTGAGCTCTGTGTAATATGAGCTGGCGTGAGATAGGAAAAGTGGAGCAAAGGAACTAGAAAAATGGAGGCTGTGTTCATTGCTTTTATTGAAAGTGAGAATCCAAAATGCAACCGTGTTGGCCTATTTAAAAAGCTTTGTTTTCAGATTTTGGTTTTGAGAATTTTTTTTTTGGGCGGGGCAGGGTTTCATGCTTTCCAGGCAGGCCTTGAACTTAATAAGTAGCTGAAGAGGACCTTGATTTTCTGAGCCTCTTGCCTTCTCTTTCCAAGTGCTGGGATTATGGGTACATACCTCTATACCCAGGGCTTCATGTATGCTAGGTGAGCACTCTGCCATCTAAGCTATAGCCTCAGTCTAAGTAATATTATTGTGTTTTTTTTTCTGTTTTCATGTTGTGAAGTATTAAATCTAACCAAGGCATACAAATGAAAATCAGTTCATCAAATTGCCCATGGATTAGTTCAAGAAATATCTTACTTTGCTCCTCCTATGTACCAGGTACTATTTTGGAGGTTATAAATATAGCAGCCATGAAAGCAGAAATTTTTCTAATAGGGGAGGCAGCCACTTAAAAAATTAAATAACAAAGTTGTAAGGAGATTAAAAAAAGAGTCAGGCATGAGAGTAATCCCTACCTAACATTTAAGGATATGGCACAAGAGTACAAATAGAAGTTCATATTGTCTATATGTGTAAGTGTTTGAATGTATAACAATTATGTCTTATACTTCATCTAAAATTCTTCAGTGTTTGGAAAACTACATCAGGATTTGGAATTCTTGGCCTTCTCAGGGTCATGCCTGCTCCCCTGGATCCTACTCCTAATTCCAAGGTCAATTTTTCTTTCTTTTTCCACTTTGAAGTTGTCACTGTGCCAAGAAGTGTCTTACATCAAGTGAGTGAACACCTGATTTGAATGTCCGAGTTCTGTCCACACAACCCTGACATTTTTTTTTCCCCCACTGGTTTCTTGGTGTTGGGGATGTACACACTTGTGACAGTCTGCTCTCGGAAAGATGGACCAGGCAAGGTGCCCAGGTTAGCCATTTGGATAGCATATTTTGAGGTCCCAGATAGGCACAGACCTTGAGCAACCAATTTCTGTAGGGCCAGAGGGGAGGTGACAGAATAAGACCCTGGAAACGAAGTGACTCAGAGCAGCAGCCCCGTTGCCAGGACCTAAGCAGTACACTCTTGTTCATTCCATCTGAGAACAGGGAGGCTATTCCTATATCCTCAGGATTTGAACTGTGATGATGGAGGAGATACAGAATTTCCGTTCTGTGGAGGGTCTATAAAAAGTAAAGGAAGGAAGAAAAGGAAACCAGAATGTATGGAGCATCTGCGCTAAGCCTGGCGGTGTGAAATACACACTTGCTTGTGTGAGCTAATTTCATCTTCCAAATAACCCTAGGAATTAGGCTTTGTACTTTCCTGTGTAGGGTTAAGAAAATAAACTCCGGGGGAGGGGGGTGTATGTCACTCCCTTGCCCAGAGCTACACAGCCAGTGATCTAGGGGGCAGAAGCTCAAAGCTTAGGCTATTTCTAAAACCCATGTTCTCTCTGTTATAGCACAGTATCTTTAAAATATCCACAAAGAAAACCTTCACTTGTAATGAGAGAGAACAACAATATGGAAAGTAAGCTCCTACATCATTCAGAGAGGAAAGTAGTTGCAGGGATCCTTTGTGCAAAGATTCCCAGAGATTGGAGAATTCCTTAATCTCTTGAGACTCTACAAAGATACTTGATGAGTTTATGGGTGAAGTAAGCTGGGCATGCTACTGCATATCTTTGATCCAGCACTTGGGAGACAGAGGCAGGTAGATCTCTGTACATTTGAGGCCAGCCTGGTTTGCATAGTGAGTTCTAGTTGAGCCAGGTCTACATAGTGAGACCATGTCTCCAAAAAAAAAAAAGAAAAAAAATCAAGTTAATATTTATACACTATGAAATGGACAGTTTGAAAAGTTTTGTTTTGTAGATACAAAACCTGACTAATCACCCCACTAATCAAGACATTTCCCAATCAAGACATGTTCCTCACTCTAGAAATTTCTCTTTACCTCTTTCCCAGGAATCTCTGCCCATAACAGGCAACCACTGTTCTGTTTTGTATCACTCTGGGTTTGTTTTGCCTGGGTTAGGATTTAATGTAAATAGAACGGCACTTTTGTATCTGGCTTCTTTGGCTCAGCATGGTTTTGTTTCTTGAGATTTATCCATACTATTAGAGAAAAGAATGCATCTCCCTTTTATGGCTAAGTAGTACTCCATTACATAAGTAATTTATAATTTGTTTATTTCTTCACCAATTGATGGACATCTGTTTTTTTTTTTCGTTTGTGATTACTATGAATAATGCTGGTATAGATGTTCTTTTTTTTTTTCTCTTCATACTGAGAATGGAACCCAATAATGCCTTGTGCTTGCTAGACAGGCAGTCTCCCAGTTAGTAACATCCTCACCCCAAACGCTCTTGCACATGTCTTCTTGTAAATGTATCTATTTGTTTCTATTGGGTCTATACTTCAGAAGATGTGGTTGGTATAGGTTTTACTTTTTAATTAGCTACCAAAATTTCCCAGAGTGTTTTAGGTCAGCTTATACTTCCACAAACAACCTATGCGTTTCAGTTGATATGCTTATTTTACATTAATTTCAGTATTAAAATTATTAAAAATCTGATATACTTGAAAATTAGAAAGGCCAGTGTTTCACATGCTAGCAGTTTTCTGTGTTTGTGTCAGATCGTAAGTAAAATATTACATAGACACTTCGCAAATACTTAGAAATCTGCTCCCCTATCTCTTCCCTTTTCCTCCTCCCTGGAAGTCAGCATCAGCCCGAAGCTGGTCTGTATTCTCCCCACAGCTGTCTAGTTTTAAATCTACAGCACAGTATATAAATTGTCTTCAATATTTCACTCAGTCTAACAAAGATGACATGTTTTCCTGTGATAAATCTGGGTGCATCTTGGTAAGTAAATCAACTTCATCATCCTTCACACATCTTCATTTCCTATTTAATGCTCTTCTTGATTATTTCTTATGTATGTTAATTAGATTGTTTATATGAGCAATTAATAGAAAATGGGGAATGCTAATGTTTCATTTTAAAATGCAGTTTATACAGCAAATGAAAACCCTCCTGACAGGGTTGGCAAAATGGCTCAGTGCTTGCCATTAAGCTTGACAACCTAATCCCATTGGTTCCACATGGAGAGAGGACCAACTCCAGGAAAGTGTCCTCTTACCTCTTCTTGTGTGGTGTGCTGTGGCATGTACACACACAGAGATACACACACACACACACACACACACACACACACA
>JADRCC010321476.1:0-11927 GCA_019843855.1 Hylomyscus alleni | reverse complement strand
GTGTTCATAGTCGTTTCCTTATGTAATAATTACTGAGTGTATTGAGCCTGAGGACCTGTAAAGAGTAAAGACAAAGTAACAACATTGGACTAAATGTAGTTCAGCTGCTTCTTACCCCTGAGAGTAACTGAAGTTTGATAGGTTGTGTCTTATGGCGTATTTCTTGGGCTGTCAAGGAGTACTGTCTGTTCTAAAGGATTTAGTTTTACCCTGTAGGCCCCTTATTCACAATCAACAGCTGGTGCTTGGTTATGTCACATGAGAGTCTATGGCCAGAGGTGCCATTTTAAAGCTTTATAGATACTTCACATCTGGGTGTGGATATTCTAGTTTGCCATTTTGACCTCATACAGATATAGAATTAAGGTTATTTAAAGATGGAATGGAAAGTTTTTTAGATACCTCCTCTAAAACATTAACAGTGAGAAATAAAATAGATGTGCACCACCCTCCATGCCTTTCAGACATAAGAGCTGGGGAGGAACTCAAAGACAAGAATTGACCTTTGAATTCCAGTGGCATGGATCAGCTCTGGAAAAACCTAAAATTCTTTTGAGCATGTCATTCTTTTGAAGCCTTGTTCTTGTAAGTTTATTGTCAACTAGTGGAAATCTCTTCCACCCACCTTCTCTTGCTTTTAGGATTGATGCAAGGTGAGGCTGGACATTAGGGACTCTGTATACTAGTGAGGGAGCCTGTCAGAGGGGTTCCTGAAGGATGTTGGGACAACAGTGCTTCAGTGTAATGCTTCCATTAACTCTGCCATTAGCTTGAGGACTTTACATGTGCTTACTACATGGACATGGTTTCTTCATATACTAACTGCTCTTACTGATGTTAACAGTGCCAAGCACTGAGTAAGGGGCATTAGCTCACTCACTGTTTTAGTGATGTCTGGGTACCACATCATCTCTGATTGTGAATGGACAAATTTACTGCTCAGGGAACCTGGTCCCAGAGCTAGATATAAACTGAAGCTTTTCTGACTCCAAGACCATGCTTTGACTCTTCTGCCGTTCTGCCCTTTTGCTGTGCACACCATTGGAGGTTTACTACTCATGCTGAAGTGTGTGTGAGTTTGGTATTGAGTGTAGATGTGAACGAGTTAAATTTATTTTCTCATTCCACATCGGCACTGGTATATTTTGAGTGTAAAATGTCAACTGGAATTTTTAACGTATGAAATCTTTCATCTGTCTTTGCACCGATCTTTGCACAGACCAGCCCTCCTCCCTTGAGGATTTATTGTGGTTTTGATCTGTGTTGCCTCAAACCATTGAAATCTTTTCAAAGAAGCAGAGCTGTTTTCTTTTTCTTTTTTCTACTCTTTCTTTTTTTCCTTCCGCAGTACACTGGTACCAGGAGTGGACATAGTTTGCTTTTCAGCTTGATCAAAGCACTCTACACCAGTGTAACTTCCTGATCTTACTGGTAACAGAACTAAATGTTTCCATGTTCTGCCAAGATGGGTTGCCAGTTATCGACAGAGGGCTTGCATCTGGTAATAATTATTTACTAATTCTGTTTACCTTTTGATCTGGTTTTCAGTGTACAGCTGCAGCTATCAAGGCTATAAGAGAAAGTGGAATGAATCTGAACCCAGAAGTAGAAGGAACACTAATTCGGGTACCCATTCCTAAGTAAGTTTGGCTGAAATCCATGTATTCCAGTGATGTGGGGTAGTTGCCCTTGGATGGAAACCAGTGCCCTGCAGCACTCTTGGGCCAGTGGTGTGGCTCACTTACCTGCGTCTTTCACTCTGGCTGTGCTGTAAGATCAGTTGCTGGTACAGACTTGGTTACCAAAAACCTCTGTGTGCTAGATGCTTGGTCTGCAGCTGTGAACTTCTAGAACACCTTGTCCTCACACTTTCTGGCAGGAAAGTTAGGACAAGTTAGCACACAGAGTCATTATAGATCACATGAAATAAATTCTAGGAGGAAATAAAAGCCACTGGTATTCAAGCGGAAGAGATAGAGGAAAGGGCAGTTTTAGTGTGTGGGGATTCTGTGAGGAGCTAATGTTTCTGCTGAGAGCCTGATGAGGAGGCAGAGTCCTCAGCCTAGAGGAAACATTCCAGGAAGAATGAGTGGCAAGCAAAGGCCTCAGATCAGAAAGCAGCTGGACACTTGTCAACTCTAACCCCATATTCCCTATCTAATTATTTTTACATTAGTCTTTGGTAATTGAAGAAATTAAAGGCGTAGATCCAGAGTCATGGTTTTTTGTTTTGTTTCTTTTAATTAATTAATTAAATTAATTAATTTTGTTTTTTGTTTTTTGTTTTTGTTTTGTTTTGTCTCTTAATGGAGTTTTAAATGAATAAAAATAGATCTTTGTTCCTAAAATTGAAAAGAGAAGACAAGGCTGATGAGATGTCCAATGGGTTAAAAAAGAACCCTTGCCATAGAAGCCTGTCAAGCTGACTTCAATCCTTGAGCACACAGAAAGGTAGAAAGAAACAACTGACTCTACAGAGTTGTCCTTTGGCCTCCACGTGTGGGCTGTGGCAGCAACCCCTCCCCCTGGTAATACATTTAAAAATATTTTTAAAAAGAAAAGATAGTACTTGGGAATTGGGGTCAGGAGGATCACAAGTTCAAGGCCAGTCTGTTCTACACAACATAACTCTTTCTTGAAAGAACTGACAGGATGGTGACATGTTTGAGTAAAAGAAAATCTGGTGTGCCAGAAGCTCAGAGAGGGTAGTGAGAGCAGGGTTTAGACTAGTATCAGTGGGGGGGTCATGGCCGTGGGAGGGAGAGCAGGGTTTAGACTAGTACCAATGGGAGGGTCACGACTGTGGGAAGAATTGCCATTTCCTCTAAGGGGGAAGAGAAGCAATTGGATGGGTTGAGGCAAAGGATTGATGATCTTACAGAGCTTTGTGGGTGTCTCTCTCATTGCTAATTAACAGAATTTATGAGACAGAGTAAACATAAAAAGAACAGTCAATGTTACAGCAATCTAGGTGAAACATGAGCCTAGGTTACACAGCAGAAAAATGAAGCCCCTATTACTAGTACACAGTACCACACATTGGATCAATTTAGTTAGCCATTCAACAAATGCTTACTAAGTACTAACCATAGGACAGGTCCTTTTATTGTAAGACATCAGTAAACAAAACAACAGAGCTCCTTCTTCTGACGCTCACCTGATAGTTGAGCAGATGTAATAAACTGTCAGTGTAATGTCCAGTGATGCTGATATCTATGAAGAATCAGCAGGGCAGAGAGATAAAGGAGGGCTGGAGGGAGCTCAGCAGGTGAGTACTTACTGCTCTTGCAGAGGTTCTGGCTTCAGTTCCCGGCACCTACATTAGATAGCTTACAACTGTATCTCCAGTTCTAAGAGATTTGATAAACCTTTTGGCATTGTCTTAGTTACTATTGCTGTGATAAAACACCATGACCAAGGCAGTCTGTACATGAAGGAATTTATTTGGGGCTGATAGTTCCAGAGGTATTGGAATCTATCACCATCGTAGTAAGGAACATGATGGTACACAGGCAGGCATGACACTGGAGCAGCAGCTGAGAGCTCACAAACAGAAAGCAGAGTGTACACTAGGGATGACAAGAGTTTCTGAAACTTCAAAGCCAGCCCTATACCTCCTCTAAGAAGGCCACACCTCCAAATCCTTTCACAGTTCCACCAACTAGGGACCAAGTATTCAAACACATGCACCGAATGAGGACACTTCCCATTCAGACCACCACAGGCCTCTTGAACACTTGCACATCTATGGTGCACATGAACTCATGTGGGTATGTACACCTACACATAAATTAAACAAAATCTTTTTTAAAAAGTTAGAGAAGATTCATAAAGGAAGGGACATTTGAATAACATCTTCCGGATAACTAGAAAGGAGATAGAATGACCAGGGTTCCATTTGTGTCACCTGTCATACCTTCTTACTTTCTGGAAGCAGCTTCATTTGTCACATGATTGGCTCGTGCCTTTGAGATCGTAGTTTCTAAAGCTGGAGCTCTGCCCAGGTCTCCTTGGTTACAAAGTGTCAGGATAGTGTCATGGTTTTTTTTCTTTTCGTTTTTTCTTTCTTTTTTTTCTTCTTTCTCCCTTTTTCTTTTTTCTTTTCTTTTTATGATGAAGTCTTGCTATGTGGCCAGGTATTTGAGATCATCCTGCCTCAGCTTTTAGAGTGCTGTGAGTTGAGAAAGCAGAATGTACACTCAGCCATGAGAACCAATCATAACACTGAGGAAACTAAGAACTTCCTTGATGGAACTTTTTCTTGCCTTATGGCCAGAAAATAGCTCCATTCTCCATACTATATAGAGCTGAATTAACACTTTGCTCTGACAATGTTCGAATTAGGCAGTATAACCTTGTACTTAACAGCCATAAAGACAGATTCCAGTCCAATATGTGTTTGCTTGGGAAGTGTCTTTTGAGCATGTGTATACCAGGCTCTGGTGGGGGACATATAGGCCTTATGTTTACCTTATGTTTGTTCATAAGCCATTTGTTAGTCACCTTGTTCGTATCACCTCCAGCTTGCTTGAGAAAGCCACTGTGGCCCACAGTTTATTGGGAAAAAAACCCCCAAAAAACCTAAAACCCTGAAGCTCTGAGAAATGAAGAAATTGCCCAAGATCATATGACCAGTAAGTATTAGGCAGGATTTAAGAATCACAGTTTTTCTGTTACTCTGTTTAGATAAATAGTTCTGGAAAGTGATGAAAGTACTCATGAATATCAGAAGCAAGATTTATAAATAGAAGGGCTGGAGAGATGGCTCAGCAGTTAGAAGTACTTACTGCCCTTCCAGAGGACCCAAATTCAGTTCCTAATACTTTATCAGGCATCTTACAACTGCCTTTAACTCCAGCTCAAGGGTCTGACATTCTCCGGCCTCATGGAGTACCTACACACATTTGGCCTATGACACCCCCCCCCACATACATGGAAATACAAATAAAATCTTTAAAAATTATTTTTAGGGCTAGTCATGTCATGGTAATACATTTATTCAGAATATATGTGGTGGCAGAGTCGAAATGTAAGCAATGTACTCTTCCACCTGCCCTGCGTATAACCTGAAAGCTCCTGGCAGAGTGGTGTCCAGTGTAGTAATTCTTCTTCACTCTTAATCTTCACTGTTCATTGAAGTTACAGTGTTTCTTCAGTATGAGGTTTCTTTACTCCCAACATATCACACAGGTTTTTGTCTCTCTTAACCTCATGAAATCTCTGCCTGTCTTTGTGGACTCTTTACCTACTTTACAAATAATAAACTTAAACACAGCAGGCCACTAGAGCCATGTGGGAGTCACTGCCAAGACCTAATGGAAACTTTGGTCCTTTGACTTTAAAACCAACTTTTATCCCTCCATAAGACATAGCTTCCATAATAAAGAACAGACCATCCATTTTTTATCTGGAAAACTACCAAACACATAATTCAGTAAGGGGCCTCATGACCCTGCCACCTTGTCAAAGAGAAGAAAGTGTATAAAAAATGAGGTTTGCAGGAGCAGAGGGTTTTGGTCTGTCAACTTTCTCTTGGATTACATCCATTAGCCAAGATAAAATATTGTAAGAACTAATGTAACGAATCCCTGTGTCTTTGAAATTTACAAATTAAACACACAGATCCTTCAAACTTATATTCGACACATCAAGGGCAGCTGCTCACTCCAGCAGGGTTGCAAAGATGCGGTTCTGTCAGTCTGATCTTTCAAATGAAAATGTGACAAGCGTTTGGGCTACTCTGATATGAACCCAAGTCAACAGTGAACTTGAGCAACACAAACTCATAGCATTGCAGAATCTGGGGACTGTAGCAGGACCTGGCAGACCTGAAGACATGCTCTTCATCTGAGACAGGAGGAAGTCAAGGCTCAGCAAAGTCAAGTGGCCTGTGCAGCTGCCGACAGGAGATCAGGAAACCAGAGAGTCTGTTCCTCTAGTAATGTTTAAAAGTCTTTTGGGTCTGTCTTCCTTTTTTTTCTTTTCTCTTCTTTTTTTCTTTTTTCTCTTCCTTCCTTCCTTCCTTCCTTCCTTCCTTCCTTCCTTCCTTCCTTCCTTCCTTCCTTCCTTCCTTCCTTCCTTCCTTCCTTCCTTCCTTTCTTTCTTTCTTTCTTTCTTTCTTTCTTTCTTTCTTAGTATTTTTGAGACAGGGTTTCTCTGTGTACCTCTGGCTGTTCTGGAACTCACTCTTTAGACCAAGCTGGCCTCAAATAGCCACCAGTAGCAGGTCTTTTCACTTCCCTTAATCTTGGAAGGTTCATCTGTAAAATTAAAATCACGGGATTATTTATGTCGTCTTTGGGAGACAATGTGATAACGTGCTTGAAGCGGTTGAACCTAGCAGAACCCACTTGATGCTATCAAATGCTGTTGTTTCCTTCAGTCCTTCTCACAGATAAGGGCCTCATTCCCTTTCATAGGGATAAGGACATAGAGTCAACTAAAGCACTGGCCCTGGGTCTCACATCTAATGTAAGGCATGTGCCCATGCACATGCACACACCCCAAAGCAAGTTTGGGGAATGCGAGAGAAGGAGGAGGAGAAGAAGAGGAAGAAGAAATTACTAAGATCCATTTCTGTTTATAAAATTGCAAGCTTAGGCTGGGCAGTGGTAGCACATGCCTTTAATCCCAGCACTTGGGAGGCAGAGGCAGGAGGATTTCTGAGTTCGAGGCCAGCCTGGTCTACAGAGTGAGTTCCAGGACAACCAGGACTATACAGAGAAACCTTGTCTTGGAAAAAAAAAATACAAAAAAAAATTACAAGCTTAGTTCCAGGAAGATTTGCCTTCTCTGGCCATTTGTGACTCTTGTGCTTCTGGGTCATCTGCAAGTTGGCTTTTTTGCCTTAACTCTGGTTGTCCAACTGCAATTCTGTAACTGGGCTGCTCTGAATTCCTGCCTCACTTCATCACACTTTTGAGAGTCTTAGTTCTATAAAAATGGCTCTGATCAATGAAGAGGTGGAAAATGGTGGGAGGTCAGGCCTGGAAGCTGAGTATTCCTTTTCCTCTTTTTGCTGCCAATCAAAGATCAGCCGGTTGACCAGGGTTGTGTTGTGTTGTTTGTTTTGAAACAGGGTTTCACTATATAGTGTTGACTGGTCTGGAGCTCTCTGTCCTATGTACACCAGACTGGCCTTGAGATTTCTGTGTAGCCTAGGCTAACCCTAAACTTGGTAGTTAAAAATGATCCTGAATGTTTGATCTTATGTGCACCACCAGACCTGGTTTATTCCTTGTTTTGTTTTGCTTTGCTTTGCTTTGCTTTGTTTTGTTTTGTTTTTTGTTTTGTTTTGTTTTGTTTTGTTGGTGTTTTGAGACAGGGTTTCTCTGTGTAGCCCTAACTATTCTGGAACTCACTCTGTAGACCAGGCTGGCCTTGAACTCAGAAATTGGCCTGCCTCTGCCTTCCAAGTGCTGGGATTAAAGGCGTGCTCCACCACTGCTTGTTCTTTATTCTTTTTAAAAGGTTTTTCAGTGTTTGCAGTTTTACACTTAGCATTAACTATTTCCCAAATGTCAGATACCTTTTTTAAACTGTTTTTCTTTTGGTGACTTTTTTTTTAGATTTGTTTATTTTAGTTTAGTTATATGAGTGTTTTGCTTGTATGTATGCATGTACACTGTGTGTATGCCTGATGCCTATGAAGGTCGGAAGAGGGTCAGATCTAGAGATCTCCTAGAACTGGAGTTATGGTGACTATGAGTGACCATATGGGTGTGCTGATTGGCCATCCTGAGTCCTCTGTGAGAGAGAGCAGTGCTCTTAACTGCTGGGCTGTTTTTCTAGCCTCTTGGCTGTTTTAGCTCTTGTAAATTCTAAAGCCTGACTCTCAGCAGATGAGGTGGGAAGTTGGGAGTTGGGGAAGAAGGGAATATGGAGTGTGAGGCCTGAGTGTTGCTCTTGCTGCTTGGTCTTCCTTGTTTTTGCAGCACCACTGTGCAGTGCTGAGTTGCTTAGAGATATGGACACTGCAGGACTCCACAGCCATCTACAACATACCTGGGTGACCTTCTCCATTGTTCCCCAGACCTAGCATGTTGTTACCCTTGTGGAAGCCTCTATAGTAGTTGATGCCTCCTCTGACTTATGGAATGGCTAATGTGCTCTGTGTTTGCCTCATGCCATTCCGATGTTCCCTCTGTTGTGGTGGTGGTGGTGGTGGTAGTGGTGTGTGTTGTTGTTGTTATACATAATCACTGTAAACCTTTGAGAGTTTACTCAGGTTCATTAGCTAGTACAAACAGTACAAACAGAGAACCCAGATTTGGAGCTATTTCACATCAGATTTACAGTCTTGCTTCTGTAGCCTTGTAAGAGTACTTTCTGTTTCACATTTGCTGGTTTTCATAGTAAAGGGTGCAGAGATTGAGATTTTAAATTTTAATAATATAGTTATCTTAGTTACTGGTTTATTTCTATGAAGAGATACCATGAACAAGACAACTTATAGAAAAAAGCATTTAATTAGGGGCTTGCTTACAGTTTAAGAAGTTTGATCACTGAGATTAAACTATTTCCAGGGCCCAGAGAGATGCTCAGGGTAAGAGCACTCTCTGTTTTTGCAAAGGTCCCATATTGAGCTTCCAGACCTACATGATAGCTAACAATTCTCTATAACTCCAGTTCTAAGGGATCTTTTGTTATTTTATGGCTTCTATGGCCACCAGGCATGGACATACATGCAGGAAAAATAATCATAAACTATAAAAGTAAATTAATCTTAAAAACATAATTTTCAAGGCTCAAATCATCTAACACTGGGTTTGTATGCCATGTTTTAGTTGGGCAGTCTGAGGTACAGTACTTCAGGAATCTTTAAGTCTACTTAGAGGTGTATCTTAAGTTTAGTGAGTACTATTTCCACTGTACATGATGTTGAGCTGGGGTACACACATTTAATCATAACTCAGGAGGCAGAGGCAAGCAGATCTCTGTGAGTTCAAAAATAGCCTGGTATATATAGTGAGCTTCAGGCCAGTCGGGGTTACATAATGAGACTGTGTCTCAAAATAAGTAAATAACTAAAAACCAAGTGTATATGAATGTGTTTATCCAAAAAAAAAAAAAAAAAAAAACCATCAAAGGTATGTGAGGGTGAGTTTAGACCAATTTATATGTCCCTGTCACTACCATTCCATTCAAGATATAAAATAGTTTTTATTTACCATATCTCCCTATTGACAGATCATCTCCTACCCACCAGTGTTTTTTTTTTCCCTCCTCTGAGACCAGACAACTACCATCTACTTTTATAAGAATATAGACGGGTTTGGTTTTTTATCTTGTTTTGGGCTTTTCCTCCATAAATAGAAAGGATCCTGGACAGTCAGTAACTTACTCAGTAGATATTTGCTGAGTGTGCTCTCTATGTAGACACAGGGCTTAAGGATAAGAATGATTTTGTTCTCTCCTGCATAAAATCGAGGAAGGGAAGGAACAGGATGCCAGAAATGCAGCTGATGAGGATGGTGATTCAGACACTCTTGAAGACACTCGTGACTGTCTTCAGAGGTGATCACACAGCAGGGAACTGAAGTGTGTGGGAGAGCAGCGTGTACCTGTGTCTAACCCTGAACAGAGGAAACCAAGTATGAAGGCCCTGAGGGAGTCTGCCTTGGATATTCGAGAAACAGCAGGAGGACTTGTACTGTGGCAGAGTGCACTAGGGCAGAGAGCTCAGGGATGGAGTCGGAGTGCAGTGAGGAAGCACAGGCCTGTAGAGTTTTACAAACTGTGATGAGGATTTTGACTTTGACTTAGAATGACACAGAATCATTAAGGATTTTGAACAGGGGAGTAGTGTAGATTGCTCTGGCTGCTGTTGTAAAGATTATTCTGTAAAGAAGCAAAGGATAAACACAGGGACCATTCACACAGTGATGGCCTTGGACTGGTTGATAGTGGAGTTGCTGAGAGGTGCATGGATGCTGGGGGAGTTTTAATGTTAGGGTCAAAAGGTGACTCAGCAGCCAAGCTTGACAACATGGAGTTCATCCTTGGGATCCTTGTAGTGGAAGGAGAGAACCAACTCCTGAAAGTTGTCCACTCACCTCCACTCATGAGTGATGTCACACCCATACCCACCCCCAATCACACAAATAAGTAAAAAGAAAGGTAATAAAACTTTTAAAAAACATTTTTGTTGATTCTTCGTGAATTTTACATCATGCTCTCCAATCCTGTTCATCTTCCAATCCCTCTATATCTGCCCTCTGCCCTTGCAACACTGCCCCCCCAACCAAAGAAAACAAAAAAATACAGGAAGAAAAACTTTAAGAAGTATATACCCTTTTGCCCAAACAGCTTGACTTGCAGATGTTCATTGCAACGAGGTGTACTGATCTAGTTTGAGGCCTCTGGCTTCTGCTACATTATCCCTCTTGGATATCCTGTTGTTGCCATGTGTCATGGAGTCTGGCTCCTTCATGCAACCCATCAGCTTATAGATGGGGTAGATGTTGGTTGAGGTAGGCCAACTCTAAGCCCTGGATCTGGGCCTGGGTGGTTGCCAGGTGAGGGTTAGGGCCAGCTTTCCTGTGCTTAAGTCATTGAGGCCAGCTCTCCTGTGCCACCCCCAGCAAGGGGCAAGGCCAACTCTCCCTGGTCCATGCCACCAGGGCCAGTTCTTCCAAACTGCCTAGGTGAGGGACAGGACCAGCTCTCCCTCCTGCAAGAGGTGGCAAGTGAGAAGTCAGCTCAGCTCAGCCCTTGGGATATGTACATATACAATTCATATTCAAAGGTGGGATATGTACATATACAATTCATATTCAAAGATGGCAGCCCAGACCGCCAATGTCCATATGGCCTTTAGTAATAACATGGGCCACAGACCCAGACATGTCTGTCAAAGGCAGCACAGGCATAAACATCACCATGGCCTCAGATGGCAGTGCAGGCTACTCATATCAGGCTGTGTTTCTCACCACCCTTGAGTCTCCATTCCACTTCTATTCATAGTGCACAAACTGGCCCGCTTCTCTTTCTCTCCAACCTCTCTACCACATACTTGCTCATGTATCATTTTATAGTGGTGCCTGCCCATGCTATTTGATGGCAGGCTGGCCTCTTGCATTTTAATGAGAGGACTTGCCTGACATGCATGAAGCCTTGGGTTTGATTCTCAGCCAGCACTGCTTTTTCCCAGGAATGGGGATTAAACAGAGCTTTGCAACATGCTGGGCAAATGTTCTACCCCTGAACTTTATCCCCAGTTGCTTTGCCATGGGACGATATCAGTTTGGATTCTGGAAGAATACACACCAAGATGGGATTAGATATGTGCGGGATGGCAGGGGCTGAGAGACAGCCCAGATTTGCTAAAACATAAGCAGAAGCATAGGATGAACGTTATGCAGTACAACTCCTAGGGTGATTCTGAGCAGCGGCTATCCATAGAGGAGCCCTACCATAGTCAGTCCTGTGATGTGAATGGTTGGGTATTGGCCAGGAGTAGCTAGGGAGTCTGCTTGGGAATGATCTCAGCTGAATGTAATAGAAGGTCTGACAGTTTGGAAGCTAGGAGCTGTGGGCATCGGTGCTCCTCAGAGCCCATGCTGGGGAGGGCATTTGGGGAGGTGTGCACCTCCCACAGTAGCTGCCTTCTTGTAAAATGAGAATAAGTGTTTGTGGTTTGAGGAGTAATCAGGTATTATGTATGAGACTTCTTCCTTGGGGGCCTGAACTGATCCTCAGTACATTTTAACTCCTTGTCTTTGGGTGTTTGAATTCATTCTCTCAGTTAAGCAATTCTTGGACATGGCTTTTTTTTTTTTCTTTCTTTTAAATCCTGGTTATTTGGTGGTAAAATTAAGGCTACTTTTACTTTTGCTAAGTCTCTTGTAGTCCTGAGTGCTTTCCTTCATCTTCATACTAACTAACCCTCTCCCAGCCTCATATGCGTGACTGTCCTTCATCTTCAT
>JADRCC010321297.1:367-11543 GCA_019843855.1 Hylomyscus alleni | reverse complement strand
GTCATAGCTTCTGCTTCTCTTCTTTTAGAAAATAATTAAAGGCTAGCTCAGGAGACATCCATCTTCCCTGAAATTCTACCCCATAATAAGGCATAGGGACTGATTTTTTAAAAGTCTTGACCACAGAAACTAGTTTTCAATTAATGGATAGTCTAATTTTTCCTTTTTGTATTTCTTTTCCTAATGAATGCTGGAGACAAACAAAAGGCCAAGACAGTGAAAGTAACACAACCTGTCATTTGTGAACAGAACAAAAGGAGGGCACGAGACTGAGGTTTTCTGAGGCTAAAACTGTGGTAACAGGGATATCCTGGACTCGAGGGCCCCTAGACTGCCCCATTAACCTCAACTGAAGAGACCACAGACTAGTGGACTTCAGCTCAAACCATTTGGGTGATGAAAGACAGAGCTAGAATATTCTACACTCCAGAATGGATTTGTAGCTCAAAAATGTAAAGGGGAAAAGCCTCAGCTGAGTGTCGGCACTCACTGTAAAGCAGGCACTGTGTACCTGCTGATAGTTCACCCTTGTGTTCTGTTACATGATGGTGATACTGTACGGTTCAACCTCACACAACCAATCAATGGTAAGAACAGCGTGGGAAGGAGCTCTCTTTCATACTGCTGCACGTGTAAAGGCTAGGTCAGCTTGGCTCACACAACTAGGTTCCCAGTTATGGAAATCAAATTCCATTTTGTACTCTACACTATCTTGCAGAAGAGACCTTTGTATTCTCCTGGTACTTTGTTCCCTGATGGACAGCTCCCCCAATCCCATCCCCATGGGTCTTGGTTTAATTTCAATCATGCCACCGGGATGTACACAGAACTTCTGCTGGTTACTATGTTAAATCTACATTTGACAAAACACTGCATCTAAAATATCTGACAGAACACTGAAGAGTAAGATGGAATGGCCCTGTGTCCCGGGAATAGAACCCTTTATCCTGCTGCCTGTACTTTTACACTTTCCTCTCTGACTCCCTCTTCTCATTCTGCCCCTGCCAGGCTTCACAGTCTCCTCCCACTATACATGGCAATTCTCATCTTCTCGATATTTAATCTCCGTATTTCATGACATCCATTCCCCAGGTACATAGCAAAGCCCTTACCAGATCAATCACCCTTATAAAGTACTCCCGGTCATCATTGCGTGACTGAATGTACATGTATGAAACATAATCTGTGGGCAACCTTGTGTCAGCTGCCAGACATGGGGAAGAGCGTCAAATGATGATCTCAAATGTCTCTCTGCTATAGAACTCTGTGGCTGAGGAAGTAAGCATTCAAAAATAATTGCTGTACAGCTAAAGGAAATAGAACCATGGCAGTTGAGGTGAAGGATGGCTGGGGTGGGCCGGGGGTGGGTTGGGGGTGGGGTGAGTATTCTGTCCCAGTGGACAGCCTGGACAGGAACAAGATTCGTTCCTGAAAATATATCTCAAACACTCTTCTCTAGATGAAGTAAGAAATGTATAAAAACCAAATTAATTCATCTACATATGGCAATTACTACTTGCACCTTTGAATAGGTAATCATTGAAAGGATTTTTGATTAAAAATAAAATTGATTTTTTTCCCCAATGGTTATCTAAAGGGAAGAATATTCTTAGATATAACATGAAGTTATTACACAAAGATGAATTCAAAACATCAAGATACGATGAAAATCTGAATATGAGATAATTTTATATGCAAAGCATTTTATTGCTTTTCTGGAGTCCACCATGGTCTGAGTAATTTACAAATTCAAGCTTCTGATAGTATGGATTTTGCAAGTGACAGATCTCTAGACTCAGGGACACGTAATGACAGACCTCCGTTCCTTCATTTGCTTCTGAAAAGCTGAGTCTACATAGGCAAATCCTGTAAGCATAAAACTGTGAGGATTTTAAAGAGGTCTTATCAAGATGGAGGAAAGTTGGAAGCAACGGTTTTCTATAAGGGATCCAGACTAGAGTCACCTGAAGAGGTTTAAAATGCTGGAAGTCATATGCAGTCTTTCTGATTTAATGGGGGGATCATTACCAATGGCTTTTCTTTAGATTTCCCAAGAAAACATCTACAGATTACAGATTCATAGGGCCCATTCTTTATTATTTCAAATTTTGTTGATTTGAAGCAACATCTGGGATCAGTGAGATGGCTCACCCTATAACGGCTTCTGTTTCCAAGCCCAACAATCTAAGTCTAATCCATTGGGCTCACATGGTGAAGAGGCAAACAGATCCTTGTGAGTTGTTCCCTAAACTGTATACAAGCATCATGGTATGTGTGTTTGTCCTGAGTCCTGCACAAATAAATAAATAAATAAACACACAAACAAATATATAAAAGTAACTTTTGAAAAAATAAAGTGACTTCTAAGAAAGTGTGTTTTTAAAGTATCACAAGAATTTATATGTTTGGCCAGAATTTTAAAATCTCTTGCAAAAACTATAAAAACACTTGTTCATTCGGTTTCATAATCACAAAACACAGGAGTTCAAAACAGAATAGTTTCTTGTGTTACAACACAAAGACATCCAGTGACCCTCAAATGCAGCCCTCTCAGGTCCACATACCAAGGGAATGCTGGCCACACTATAAAATAGTGAAGGAAATATCCTTTGGACTCTTATTCTCAGAAAGGTGAGCCAAATGGCTTCTGCTCTGTACTCATATAAGGGAAGATGACTACTTTTCCCTGAGGAAGTATGCTACTTGGCCAGGTAAGAAGACATTAAGGATATTGGTCAGTGGTTGATTTTGAATAAAATGTAGGAATCCCACTGTTCTCATTCTTTTAGCATTAGAAAGATCTCCTTCATATGACAATGTCCTCTAGGCTCATCTCACTTTTATGTGGAATCTAGACAACTTAGTTCATAGAAGTACAACAAAGAAGGGTAGTTACCAGAGGATTAGGATGTGGGGAAAGAATATTGGCCTTTAAGTACAAGGTGATAACCAAAAAGGATAGAGAAGTTCTTGTGTTCAATAGAACAGCAATGTGGCTATTATTAATGATAATGTGTTATGTATTCGAAATAGTTAAGAGGGTTCTAAATGTTTTAACTACAAAGAAACTATGGTTATTTGAGGTGATGAATATGCTAATTTTCTGAGCATGTATGAAAATGTCAACTGACACCCTCCAAATACACACAATTATTTGTTAGTTAAAAACTAAATAAAAGTGTGGGCTAGGGAGATACCTCAACTAATAAAAAGCATTTCTTCACTTGGTAGAGTATGTGCTGAGCTGGAAAGATGGAGAGATTTCTGGGGCTCTTGGCTGGCTAGACTAAGCTAGATGAGCTCCAGGCTAATGAGAGACCCCAAAACTCAGTGTACAGCACCTGAGGATTCATATCTGGGGTTGTTCTGTGGCCTACTTACACATGCACACACATACAAAAAAAATATAAAGTAAAACTAAAACTGAATAGAAAGTTACTGAAAGACTTCCATATGACTTTGAAGAGCTTAAGAGCCACAAAGGAGATCTCACATAATATGCCTAAAATCTTTGATATACATGTGCAGCAGAAAGGATCTCTGTATATATTGGTACAAGGAAAATAGAGCTTAACATTATAAACCTATTCACAAAAGTGTCCCAGTAGCTCAAAGTCCACTTCTATGGAATTAAGAAAGATCTAAATTCAGAGGGATTGTAGGAGAGTAACGATTTCAAAAGCTGAAGTGGCCAAATATCAACATAAACACATAGATAACTTGGAAAGCTCGGTGCTCACCCACAAGAAAGGACAAACCCATTACAGTTTGAGAACAAAGGGCCTCTAGCAATTTCACCCCACTACTTAGGTTTCCAGTGGAATAAAAGAGCTGTGCTGAAGTTACAGGTTCCCACATTGTTATCAGCTGATCCTCTGGACTGCAGGATGAGGAAACTGAGGGCTAGTTCATAACAAACAACATAACTACAGCAAGGCATATAACTCTTCAGACCTCTGTCACCTCAAATGCCAGTCAACTGGACTCAACTTTAAAGTTCTATCATCGAGTTAGATGAAGATAGGTCCCCCTTTTAGGAAATGGATACTAAAATACATCAATGTAAAGAAACATAAATGGAGCCGGATGATCAGAGGCTACCTAAGTGTCATGAGAAAGAAAAATCTTGAGACTTCAGTTGGATGCTCTTGGCCTTGGGACAAAAGTGAAAGAATTTAGGAAGGTTTAAGGGCACACATGCTTGTAAGTGGTCTTTGAGTCATGACCACATTAGGTGAGGACAAGTGCTGTGAGAGGAAAGCACCCCTGCTGTGGAGTTACGTTCAGCACAATCAATGATAACAAGTCTTTAAGTGGAAATAACCTAGAGAAACAACAGTCTTTCCAGTTCAAAGCATCAGGGGAGTGTTTTGTGCCTCTCCTCTCCAGCATGAGTGAAAGCACTGCATATCTCAGAGAACTCACTGGGACCAACATCCCAGTATTCTGTTGATGATGGGACTTTGGCTACACAACATATCAACTGAAGCACTGCAAGACAGCATGCCATAGCATTTATGCTGCTCAACATAATTTGTTTTTAAAATCTTCAATTATTTGCAGCAATTGTGACTAGCGAGCTACTGAGGTGCTCAGCTGTGTTCTTATTCTCCAGTGTTTTTTGAAGGAAGCCTACTGTGATCCTTTTCCACAACATGAACACAAAAGACATCTTTTCAGAGATGGTTAAGTCAGGGCTTGAAAATCTTCTAATTCCATTACTGTATTTAAGCACGCAGTCAGTGCTTACTTACCGCCTCATAAGCCTACCCAGAGAACAAAAGCTGGCATTTGTTGTTGAATGAGAGACAAAGAGTTTGAAATTGCGAGTAATTTAAATAAGTCACAATTTGGTGTTATTTATTGTGTTCATTCCCAGCAGGACTAATTTAAACACCTTTATGCTTTTCACGTTTTTTCTTATACGCTTTTCCTACTGAGAAGGTGAAATCTAATGCTTAATAATGTTCCTTCAGAATCCACACACAAGAGGCACAAAGGAAAATCATGAATTCAATTCAAAGACGGAATGCAGCTACAAGCTTTTCAGGTTCTGACTGTGACACAACAAATTCTAATTCATTAGGCTTTTTGGCTCTTCCTCTTTCACTGAACTATGGGTACACTGTTGAGCTCAATTTCTGTTAAAATGGCATAGCTGTGCTTTAATCAATTAAAAAAAAAGTCAAGATTTGGTTGAAAAGAATTAAAGCTAAGTATTAAAAATGCTACAAATGAATATCAAACCTGTCTTATTAGCCTTGATTTGGTATAGAATGTTGTTAATCCTCCTTTTCTTTTAATATAATCCACTGATTGTTGTGGATTATATTAATTCTATTTGAAAGTATAACTTCACTATTTTCATCTTCATATTGTATTTCATTCAAGAGTTAAAATTCTTGCAGTACACATTAACATAATGTGGCAAGATTTTTAAATTTTCCAACTGACTAATAATCCCTGACAACCAAAAACTAAAGTTAAATTGTAGAATAACTCAGTAGAAAATACGAAATAGCACTGTCAAGATTTACAACAAATATACTGGAAGTGTTTTAAAAATTAATATTAAGCTGCTATGCTTGGCTCGATAGCTTTCTTCTTCATTTACAAAGCATATCTTGTCAGATTTTCATGAACTTGCTCTCCAGTCCCTTTTCTAAAAATCTGTTTAATTAAGTTTAACAGCTGTGTACACTTTAGAAACAAAAAGATTTTTCTCCCTTGAACACTTAATCTTTTCCTAAAATAAGATCCTTTTCAATATATTTTTAAAAAAACAATACACAAAGAAAAATCTCCTATCAGAGAAGCACCAGCAGCTTCAAATATCCATGAGTATGTATTCAGTAGGTAGACAGTTTATTGATTCCCAAGCCACTAGAAAAATATAAGGCCCACATGGGGCAAGAGCAGGTCTTTGTTCTTCAAAAACAAATAATCCCACAGACATAAAAAAATTGGTAAACAGAAACTACATAGATGGAAGACTGTAGAATACTATAAAATATGATAGTAATGTTTGCCAGAGTCTCCTGGATACTGACATACAGCTGTCATTCAAGTGAGACAAATATGGTAATGGCACCCAGTATGATCAGTATCTATAAGGTCAGTGTTACTTCTCTGTCACTACATATGACAACTTATAGTGACTGAACAATATTATGTATCGGTAGCAAATAAAAATCTGAAGTCATGCCGGGCGGTGGTGGAGCACACCTTTAATTTCAGCACTTGGGAGGCAGAGGCTGGAGGATTTCTGAGTTCGAGGCCAGCCTGGTCTACAGAGTGAGTTCCAGGATAGCCAGAGCTACACAGAGAAACCCTGTCTTGAAAAACCAAAACCTCCAGAATCTCTCTTCAGCTATGTCAACTTGACATTGGCAAAGGGAAACAGCATTTGTAACAGTGAGTTCTCCGACCTAGACTCACTTAACTTTCTTAAGAGTTTCTAGAACTTTTCCCACTTGTAGACCAAGCCTGGGTATTCAGGAGTATAAAAAAAGGCATACAGTTCAAACAGTTATTGATAACAAATCAAAAGGAAATGTATTTTAAAACAATTCTTTGCTATACGTGTATGCTTATCACTTAATTATTGATAAGGGCAAAATAATAAAAGCAATGTTATTTTTTAACAAAAGTATTTCTATATAAATCTCAACTGAGCATTTGATACTTCAGGATGCAGAACTCCACCCCAATGCTTTCAAGATCTATCAGTATTTTGGTTATGTAACCATGGACGCTGCGAACACAGCTTCATATATATGCATAGTACGAAATGGAAGAAGTATTATTTTAGGGCATTTCAGAAATTGTTAGAAATGGTTCTAATCTCAAGCCAAGCTTCACTTAATGATTTTCTTTTTATTAAATGTAAATCAACAACTAAATCAATAGTAAAAAAAAAACAAAAGACAAGAGCCTACCAGGCTGGGAGGTAACATAATGGTATTCCTCACTTGGAGTCCATCCCGCTCTCAAGCTCTCAAGACCTTTTCCTTTCTGCTCACTCCTGTTCATGGTTCGATATTCTTCTTAGGTGTGAGAAAAGCCCCTTGCTGTTGGTAAGGAGTTGCTCTGGCAGCCCATCTCTACCTAAATCTAAGAAAGGTCCACCCCAGTCAAAGAACCCACAACAACACAGGAAGGTTAAGTGTTCAAGACAGCATATTTTGGAGTTGTCCAGCATGATTGTATACATAGTGCAAAGTGCACATGCTGTGTGTTCAGAACAGGAATGATACCTCACCTGGCGAGCACTGCCAGAACATCTGAGATTCGTTACGCCTTTGGTGGTGACTGAATGTCTAGTATTGTATGTTTAGAAACCCTTTAGAATTAGACATTTGCATGCAGCCTCACATTCAGCTACCCCCTACTATTGTCAATGAAGTTGACAAGCAAGGCATCCCTGTGCTGTGTGTGGCAGATGCTCATTTGGTATCTGTTGTGTGCGCATATTTATGAAGGAGCAAAAAACAATCCCCTTTCAAGGAAAGCTAGAGCACATTCATTTGTTCGAATGGTTACCTTCCATCACGGGGGAAGGTTGCACAAGCCCACCAAGCTGATAGCAAGCTCAACCATGTGACTTGTTTAGTTCAAGAACGTATGACTGGAAATAATACACACCACACAGAAAAGTCTTAAGATACATCCCATAGCTTCATCATGTTTCTATTCCATCTCCCTGGAGACTATTAAAACTCTGACAGCTGAGACCCTGAGGAAAGAAACAAAACCCATGGAACTCGTGGTGTGCACAGAAGGCAGTGGGAAACAAGCCCCAGTGAACAGCAAGCCTCACACACTGGCTGTTTGCTATCATAGACAAAGTGAACCTACACGGGCTGTTTATGTTTGATCTGCTTTCCCTTTGCTACATAGGGCCAATCCCTGCAGCACTTGGGATTCTGGGGAGAGAAGGGAAACAGATGGTGAAGACTCTGTTCCCCACCACTTCATTTCCTTAACCTTCAGCAACAGGAAGAACTAATGCTCAGCAAATTAGAGAGTTTACATTTTTAAAGATAAGGGCTTGGGATTGATACTAATTGGACTAAGTTGAAATATTTCCAAAATAAGTAGAGTCGTTTCATAGAGTGATATTCAGGATTAAAGTTTTATAAATATTGCACAGAGCTTTCAACAGTCATTAAATTTGACAAATATGCTACATTTCTCAACATGCTAGATTTCTTAGGCAGGATTATATTTGGCTCAAAAAATGTGTTGAACCCCCTCATCCTAAGGAGCTCACAGGTAGCAGGAGGTTTGTATAGCCTTGCTCTGATCCAATTACACATACAGCATTGCATACTATATGTTTGAAAAACGACTCTGGAAACAGAGTAGACGAAGGTTCCTTCAATAAAGATAAGGATGAAGGCTCTTGTTAGAAGGAGGGGATGGAAAGAATCTGCTAAACACAGGCTAAAATATGGGTAGAAATAGAAAGTGAGAAAGAAATATTTTGAGATTTATTTTTTACTGGTGTGTGTGTGTGTGTGTGTGTGTGTGTGTGTGTGTGTGTGTGTTGGTATGTCTACATGAATATAAATAAATGCCTGTGGAGTGCAGACACATCAGATTCTTCAGGGGCAAGAGTTACAGGTGGTTGTTAAGCCATCTATGTGAATGTTACTAATCATTCACATCTTTTGTAAGAGCAATCTCTCTAGCCCATGAAATATGATTAACTTTAAACAATAGATCCATAGCCCACTATCCAAATGATAAAGAGTTAACAAGCATACTATATAAAAGCTAACAAGAAAACATTGAATACATTTTTCAAAGTGAGCAATTATGGAACCAATCGTTCTCAGAAAAAGAAAGATTAATAAATAAATATATATGCAACTTATTAGCAATGAAAATATTTCAAATTAAACCACATTTCTGAGATAGAGCTTCTCTGTGTAGCCTTGGCTGTCCTAGAGCTTACTCTGTAGAACAAGCTGGCCTTGAACTCTCTAACTTAAAAAGTTTTGGAAAGTAATTCCTGGGGATGATGAGACAGCTCCGTGGGTAAGGCACTGTACAGGGTTTGTGAGGACTTCAGTTTCCATCCCCAAACCCCTTGTAAAGCTAGTCATGGTGACACGTGTCTGTCATCACAATACTCTTATGGGTAGATGGTGGGTACAGATAGGAGAACCTTCGGAAGCTCAAGGACCAGAGAACCTAGCAGAGACAGTAGAAAACAAGTCAGAGTTTCTCAGACAAAATGTCAGGTGAGACTGACACTAAGAGTTGTCTTGCACCCTTCATATGTGCATTATGGCACACATATGTCCACATATACACACACATACCACACACACATACAAGGATTTTAATAAAGCAATGATTGAATTTAACATAGCTTACATATACAGAGTTTACAGACATAGAAGACATCTATGTGTTTCTTTATATACTCTCACACACGTGTGTGTGCCCTTGAACAGGAGTGTGTATTCATGTATAAGATACATTAAAACACATAGAAGAAAAGGGTTCACAGTAAAAAAACTTCCCTTAAACTTTAGATGTTCCAATGTCCTTGAAAGGCAAAAGATACTCATTTACTAATATTGCCTTACAAGTTTTGGCTGCAAGGAAAGTTTGAAGGAAATCCTGAAGGAAACAACAATTAGGGTCTGAAACATTGTGATAATTAATCTAGAGAATTTACTCATATGCAAACATGTACATATAGAACACTCCTTTATTGTACTTAATTATTCCAGACCATTCTTGTCCTCGGTTGTACCATTTATTCAGAAAACTTTCAGTCTCCTGCTATTATAAGCCGTGCAGTGATCATACTCTCACACTTCTTTGAACTCACGTGCCAATACATCTGTTGGATATATTCCTAGAAATAGAATTGCTGCGTAGGAGCCAGACAGACAAAACAAAAAGACCAAGACAAAAGGAAGGTTGTTTCCTGCAAAAATAGCAGCACCCCAAAAGGCAGGCAGCTGCTGGGTATCCACATACTGCTGGAGTGGCTAGGCCCGAGTGAAGAGAACAGACAAGTTATTCATATAAAGATGGACTCTCTTTGTGTTGTGCTAAAGAATGTAGATCCAGCACGAGACTAACATTGAAATGGTCATTCTCCTGGAAGACTAAGTGACAGGTTGGCATGGGGGAGAGGGAAGTCAACTAGGATGCAGCCACTTCTTCCCTAGTAGTTAGGGAAGAAGTAAGAAAAACTAGCAAGTCACTAGGAGAGCTGCTACTCTCCGCAGCTGCTGGTGCACTCTCCCAGACATCTCTGAGATGCCTCATAGCCAAATATCTGCCACAGGGAACATGGACCCCTCCACTCTTGAATGCAGAAACAGTCTTGCCTTGTTAATCCTACATGGTGTGTGCATTGGCTAGTCCCCCTTTCTCTGCATAATATTTAACTATCAAAGAACTTAAGAGCTGAGGGGTATATTTAGATCATTTAGTCCCCAAGTCCTCAAATGCTTTCCATTTTCTAAACCCTAAATTCACAGAGAATGTAGAAACTACAAAGTGATCTAAAGCCATCTCCTAAAAACCCTAATGAGTAGAAGTGGTGATTAAGATCTTACAGTTTCCATTAGAGGATCAAGAGGATCTGACACTTTTAAGAAGGAATGAAATGTCCACATTTTGGTCTTCCTTATTCTTGAGTTTCTTGTGGTTTGTGGATTGTACTTTGTGTATTCCAATCTTCTGGGCTAATAACCACTTATCAGAGAGTGCATACCATGTGTGTTCTTTTGTGATTGGGTTACCTCACTCAGGATGATATTCTCCAGATCCATCCATTTCCCTAAGAATTTCATAAATTCATTGTTTTTAATAGCTGAGTAGTACTCCATTGTGTAGATGTACCACAATTTCTGTATCCATTCCTCTATTGAACTGAATACAGGGTCCCCAGTGAAGGAGTTAGAGAAAGAACCAATGGAGTTGAAGGGTTTGCAGCCTCTTGGGACGAACAACAATATAGACTGACCAATGCCCTCAGAGCTCCCAGGGACTCAACCACCAACCAAGGACTATACATGATGGGACTGATTGTTCTGGCAGCATGTGTATAGTAGAGGATTGCAAAGTAGGTCATCAGTGGGAGGAGAGGCCCTTGGCCCTGTGAAGGTTCTGTGCCCCAGTGTAGGGGAATGACAGGGCTGATAAG
>JADRCC010321284.1:0-10739 GCA_019843855.1 Hylomyscus alleni | reverse complement strand
ATATATATATATATATATATATATATATACACACACACACACACATATGTATATATATATATGCCAACAGTCAACTTAGAGTTTCATTCCTAAGGAGCCATTCAACTTGTTTTTTCAAACTAGGTGTACTGGCTGGTTTTGTGTGTCTACTTGACACAGCTTGGAGTTATCACAGAGAAAAGATCCTCCCTTGAGGAAATGCCTCCAGGAGATCCAGCTGTAAGGCATTTTCTCAATTAGTGATCAAGAGGGGAGGGAGGGCCGAGGGAGGGCCCATTGTAGGTGGTACCATCCCTGGGCAGATAGTCTTGGGTTCTATAAGAAAGCAAGCTGAGCAAGCCAGGAGAAGAAAGCCAGTAAGAAAGATCCCTCCATGGCCTCTGCATCAGCTCCTGCTTCCTGACCTGCCTGAGTTCCAGTCCTGACTTCCTCTGGTGATGAACAGCAATGTGGAAGTAAGCTGAATAAACCCTTTCCTCCCCATCTTGCTTCTTAGTCATGATGTTTGTGCAGGAATAGAAACCCTGACTAAGACACTAGGCTTTTACTCAGAGCAGGGGCTCTCTGATTAGGCTGGGCTGGATGGTCTAGCAAGCACCAGAGTTCTACCTTTCTCTTCCCAGAACTAGGATTATGAACATGGGCCAACATACTTGTAATGTGGGTGTTAAGGATCGAACATAAGTCCTCGTGCATGTACAGTAAGTACTTTAGTGACTGGACTACCTTCCTTAGCCCTTTTTTTTTTTTAAATTTAATTTTTAAAATAGTGTGTGTGTGTGTGTGTGTGTGTGTGTTATACTATATAGCCCAAAACATCCTTGAACTCATGATCCCCCTGCCTCAGCCTAGCTAGCAACTAGGATTACCTTTAGAGGCATGCATTTCCATACCCAGTGGAACACACACATTTTAATTCAAGGTGGTCAAACTCGTGGAGGCTCAGGTGACAAGGGTGCCTGCTGCTGGGTGGATCTGGATGAGAACATTCTAGGACTGCATCCTCTCTCTGCTTTAGGATGAGAGTGTCACAGCTACTTTCTTGACTTGACAGATAAGGCTGTGCAAGAAGGAAATCTAGTTCAACGCAACGTTAGCTGGTGCTGGGTCAAACTCCTAGAGTCTGACACAGGGAAGTTTATTTTCTCAGCATTTAAGTACAGTACAATCTTGGGAAAAAGTTTCAAGCTAACAATTATCTCGATCTCATAGACACAATAAAGCGCAAGGCATGACCACATCAAAACTCTTGCAAAGTACATGTGACCTCTACCAAGATTAGTTCTGTAGCTTAAGAACCCAGAGAAGATCGGGTGAGTGTTCCATCATACAGATAGCGTTGAGCTCTTCAAGCTACAAAGTACATGTGCCATCTCCCCTATGAATGGGTACTACTGACTGAGAAACAAATGCCCGGGATAAAGGTCTAGGGAGGAGAGTCTGGGATAAACTAATAGTTGGGAGATTCAGGTGTGGCCTCACCCTACAGATAGCACTGATCACAGGCTATTAACAATATTCACTCCCAGCCATCTAAGTGGAAAACAGGTACACACCATCCCTTCTGCCAAAGAGACAAACCTGCATGCTTAACATTCCTGTTTTCTCTGGTGCTTATCTCTGAGTACAAGGCCTCTACAGTGTGGCAAGCACTTTAAAAAACTTTACCGACTGAAACATCTCCCTGGCTCCTAAACTAAACTTTTAAAGCTAGCTTTTGCCTAACAGCCACTGTGGGGATTGGAGTTGTTGCATTTCTTTCTGTTCCCTTTGCCCAATAAGTACATCAGAAGCTGTAGTCTAGGGAAGACTTGAACAGCAGAGAGGAAGTCAGGCTGTGTTGGGCGCTGGCCAATGTCAGCCACACAAGCATAGCACGTGGCTTACCTACGCATGCGCTTGACTATACGTTGCCCATCCCACCGTACCCTCCCCGAAAGGGTGACAGGTATCAGCAGGCACTGCTGAGCCAATGACAATGTTGGCAGACATTGCTAGCCAATCAGGCATGGACACATCCGTACAGGAGAGCTTAAAAGCTGACTGCCCCGTGGGTCGTGGTCTCTCTCAATTCAATGAGGGCGCTCCTAATAAAGTGTGATTGAGAAGGATCCTGGTGTTGGCGTCCTTCCTGAAAGGGGGGGGGGGAGGAACCTGGGGATGCTGTTGTGGCAGGCTTCCTAAATCCTTTTCAGGACCACGTCTGTATCAAAATTGAAACGGAAGAAACCGAAAACAAAACGGTACAAACGGAAATGCCAGCAGAAGCCCGTTTTCCTCACCAAGGGCCAGCCCATGACAGCATCATGGCAAGCAACCCAGATGATAAGGGTTCGACACCAGGCAAACTCTGTAGGGAAAAAAAAAAAAAAAGACATCTCTGCCAGTTACCCCCTCAGCAAGGGCAGAGTGAGACGCCTTCGAGGGAGGGGTCGAGTGTCCACCAGAGTGGCTTCAGAAGTCAGGTGATAAATGAGGACCGCATGCTGCCCCAAAGTAATAAGGTTCTCTTTCCCCTCTCCACTGGCAAAGTGTCTAAGTCAGGATTCCACATTGCTCAGTGATCAGGAAGTCAGTGGAGACTCCAGGGAAGCCATCACAGGATAGCGATGTCTGTCCAGTGTGGGTAGAGTCCTGTGGGCTGCTGGGACCCCATCTTGCTCATAGAAACCTGAAGCCCTTCCAGCGCCTGTCCCTGTGCTCACGTGGAAGCCGCCAAAAATTAGGTTTAAGAGATGACTCAGTGGTTAAGAGCACTGACTGCTCTTCTGAAGGTCCTGAGTTCAATTCCCAGCAACCACGTGGTGGCTTACAACCACCTGTAATAAGATCTGATGCCCTCTTCTGCTGTGTCTGAACAGCTACACTGTACTCACATAAATAAAATAAATAAATCTTTTTTTAAAAAATTGAGGTTTAAAAGATATAGTATCTCAAAATACATCACCCCAAATAGAAAGTCGCTCCTGCCATCAAGAACCAAGGAGACATTAGAGGAAGTGAAAACAGAAAATTAGCAGACGCCAGAAGCAAGATGGCAGCCGTGTTGACATTATCTGACACCAGATACCAGAACAGGGGCAACACCACATGCTAGCAAGGGTGCGCAGAGTCTGGGTCCCTCACACACTGCTGATAGGAGTGCAAATTGTTTCAACTGCTCTGGGAAACAATTTGACAGTTTCTGTCAACATTAAAAGCAACCAACGCATGACCCTGCCTTTGACGCCCGGGAATTCATCCAAAAGAAAAGAGAGCTCACGTTCACCCGGAATGCTGAACACAAGTGTGCTAGCTAGCATCTTGATCTGTAAGAATCCCAGGCTGGAAAAAACCCAGACATCCTTCCGTGAGCAAATGTCTAAAGACTTTTTGAATCTTGATGTCTGGCAAAAAATGCATCTCAACTCAGCACAGGCTGAAAGTTCTGGCTCTTGAAACAGACACCCCACGTCTGTTACACCTCTGCCTCCGTGGAGCCGGAACAAGATAAGGCTAAGACCTCATGTCCAAGCATGTAGTAGCTATAGTTTCTTGGATAAGCTACCCTAGCTGTTTGTTCCTTTAACATAGTATATATATTCACCAAAATACATACAAATGCACTTAGCTTGCATATTTGAAACAAATACTTATTTTTTATTTATGTGTATACTTATTTTCATTTATGTATTTGCAGCTGCGCGCATCTATGTGGGTGCTCATAGGGACCGGAAGAGAGCACCAGATACCTGGAGCTGGAGTTAAGAGTGGTCATGAGGCACCCAGTGTGGGTACTGGGAGCTGAAGTCAGGTCCTCTAGAATAGTAGTATGTGTTTTTAATCATTAAGCTCCAACCCCATCATATATCTTCTTCTTTTTTAATAATTTACTTTTTATGTACATTGATGGCCTGCCTGCATGTATGTCTGTGAGGGTATCAGATGCCCTCGAACTGGAGTTACAGACAGTTGTGAGCAGCCATGTGGGTGCTGGGAATTGAACCCAGGTGCTCTGGAAGAACACCCAGTGCTCTGAACCACTGAGCCATCTCTCCAGCTCCCCCCAAACCCTTTTTTAGATTTATTTTGTGTGTGTATATGAATGTCTTGCTGCATGTATATATGTGTATTGTGTGTGTGTCTAGTGCCCTCTGGGGTCAATAGAGGTCCATTGAGTCCCTGGAAATGGAGTTGTAGATGGTTGTAAGCCTGCATGTGGGTGCTGAGAACTGAACCTGGGTCCTTTGTAAAAGGGGCACAACCACTGAACAGCTCTCCAGCTCTCCACCATATTTTCTATAAAGATAGAATGAGGGAGGGTGCAGTAATGCGGACGGTGCCCACCACACTGGCATTAGTTACTTTTCTAATTGAAGATTTGTGACCAAATCTTCAAAAGAAACAACATACGAATCGAAGATTTATTTTGACTCCTTCCTGGCAGGGACAGCATGGCAGAGTTCAAGGAGGCAGGACTTGACTGGGGCTCATTGCAACAAGCAGGGGTGCAGAGAGCGGGAGATCCCAGCCTGCATCTGGCTCTCTCTATTTTCCTTCTTGTTCAGTCTGAGTTCCCAGCTCATGGGATGCCACTGTCTTTTGAGGTGGTTTTCCCTCTTCATTAAGCCAGCGAATCTCCCAGGTGATCATCTCAGCGATGCCTCAGATCAGACACAGGGGACGAATCATTATGGAAAAGAAAACAAGATCAGTAGAAATAAATCTTCCAGGAAGTCTACGTGGGGACATCATATCTTTTGCTCTGTTTTCCTCTTTGGGATTTCTTTGGGTTAATCAATCATTTTTTGTTTGTTTGTTTGTTTGTTTGTTGTTTTGTTTTGTTTTTCGAGACAGGGTTTCTCTGTGTAGCCCTGCCTGTCCTGGAACTCACTCTGTAGACTAGGCTGGTCTCAAACTCAGAAATCTGCCTGCTTCTGCCTCCCAAGTGCTGGGATTAAAGGTGTGCACCACCACTACCCAGCTTTAATCAGTCATTTTAAAAACTATTCTCTTACTCTTTTCTATTGGTGTTTTGCCTACAAATCCTTTATGCTTTTACTGGCTTCTAGATATCATCCATCTATCATTTGCTTAATGTAATATGGTTTCCAACACTTTAAATCTGTTCACCCACTTGAGATATCATCATGTCTTTTCATCTTTCTTCCTTTCTTTTTGTCAGCTGTCAGTCAAACTCTGGGTCTACAGCATTCTGGGCGAGCTCTCTCTCACTAGCCTGCCCATGTGTTTTGGCTTTGTGTTTGAAATCTATGACACTTTTTTTTCAAAGTGACTGGTGATGTTTTCAAATCTACCTCCACCCTTGCCTGCTTCACAGATTATTCTTGTTCGACAGTGTGTCTATCCAGAGTCACTTTCTGTCTGCCCCCAAAGAACTTCTTTGGCATTCCTTTCAGGATCTGCTGGTTGGCAAGGTACTCTGCCATTGTTTGTCTCAAAATGTTTTTTTATTTCATCTTTGCTTCTGAGGAATGTGACTGCAAATGCGTGGAATTCTAACTAACATGGGTAGCTAGATGTTTTCCTGATCACTTTAGAGATTTGACTCCAGTGTCTTTTGATTTTTGCTGTTGGGTGGAGAATACAGCTGCCAGTTCTCTTCTGTGTCATTAAAGACAAAATGATAATGAGATCATCCCCAGTTTTAGTAATTTCCTTAAATCTGGTCTCACATACACACAACTAATGTTCTCTGTGCATTCTAAATTTCCGAAAAAAGTTAGCCAATGTTCAAATTAAAATGAGGCGTCTAAACTAATTCATAAGTTGTAGACGATGAAGGACACAGAATAGTCATACTAATAAACCACATCCTTTTAAATATTGCATGTATACTAAATTATCTATTATATAAAGGCCTAGGCTTGGTCAATTGAAATCATTTTATATTTAATTCTAACACCCTCTCTGCCCAGGAACAATTAAGAGCCTACTGATTGAAATTACTGAATTCTAATTGTAATTGAGGTTGACGATGAATGAAAATAAAGAAATGTGGTGTATAGAAAATGACCCCCAGGTCTGTGACAATAGAGTGTTAAAAGGGAGGAAGAGTGAGGTAGGGGCTGACCTGAGGGTGCCTGTAGGTAACAGGTAGGGGGGCAGGCAGGCCTTGGGATTTCTATAGGTTTACTTGCATGCATTGCATACACACAGGTCAGCTGAGAACTCTCTCTGCAGGAATACAGGAGGAGCCTCTTTTCGGGATCCTTCTGAAACGGGGTGTGTGGTAGAAAAGGCTGAGGGATTCCTCCAGCTAGGCTGCGTGGTCTTTCGGCTGACCCTCTTGTTTGGGTCTCTTTCTGTGTCTGGCTCTTTGTGAGTCCTCAGAAGGGACGCGTCCAGTAGAAAGGGACTTTCTCCTTAGCTGGAAGACCTGGGTGGCTAAGGGAAGCAGATCTTGGGACAAAAAAGAGACCAGTCACCTAAGAACTTACTTCTCACCACCTAAGAACTCATTTCTGAGCCTGCTTTTAAAAGTTGTTTAAGTAAAAAAAAAAAAAAAATGTCCCACAGGGTAGTTGTGAAGCATGAACACGGTGGTGACCTGAAGAACATCTCCCTAGATTCCAGGGTCATCTTATAACTTTTACAGTACATAGTCGCTGGATTAATAGGCTTGGAAATGGCAGCCATTGACTTGCAGGTGACCCCCACTCCCTGCTGGGCTAGTAATCAGCTTGCCCTGGAATTGTTTCGGCAGTCTCTGCTAGAGCCCTTGACATCAGCAGGGGAAGCTTAATGGAGCCTGGCCTATTCTATATTCCCTGCTTAATGCTTACCCTGGAGTGAGGCAAGACTGAGAACGGTGCTCTCTCTTCAGCGGTTTCCCAAAGCTATTCTCAGGGAGCCCTGCTCCATCAAGGGTCCTCTCTTGCTCTACCTACTCATTCACTATATTTGTTCGTCATATCCTGCTCTCCTCTCGACCCAGGACCTGCCGCTTAAGCCTTTCCTTGCCTTTCATTCCCCATTGGGGCCTTGTAAGAATGCTTTAGCTTATTCAGAACTCTCAGCAGACCCAGCTGTGGCCTTTGCCTCCATGGCTTAGCTAACATCGACTACTCACGCCTTCCTAGTGTTACTTATTTGGTCTTCTGCATTGCTTTGACCAAAACACCCAACAGATACAGCTGAATGGAGGAAGGACTGATTTTGGCTTACAGTTCCAGAAGTTTCCATCCATCGTGGCCAAGAGGGCGCGCAAAAGGTTCATGGTAGCAGGATCACACAAGGGACTAGGGAGAATGACCAGAACCAAGGCCTAAAGGCCTGCTCCTAGTAACTTATTCTGCTAGCTTGATATCATTCCCTAAGAGTTTGACTGCTCTCAAAATAGTGCCACTTTTTGGAAAATAAACTCCCAAAATATGAGTCTGGTTTCAGAGTCAAACTGTAACATTTTGCCTCTGGCCCCCAAATGCTCATCACCATCTTATAAACCAAAATGCACTTGGTCTGACTTAAAATTCCATGCCCCGACCCCCACTTTTTCAACACTATTCAAACACACAGTCTCTTCTGAAACTCCAAGACAATTGCGTTGCTTTCGGCCTCTACAGAATTCAAAAAGGAAGGTATATAAGGTACAACAACGTGGTATAAACATTCCCAAACCCAAAGAGAGGAACAGGAGGATTGTAAGAAGAGACCAGACCCGAGCTAGACAGGAGCTTGGCAGAGCAGGCCCTAAATCCTGGATATCCTGTATATCCATCACCTGGAGCACACAGTGCCATGATGTAAGTTCTGACAGGAATCAACAGCCCACACCTTGAGCCTGGCTACCTGCCACATACAGAGCCTCTCTCCAGTACCACCTCCACTCAGTACCTACAGCTTCCCCAGGTACTATTAATACTGTGATTCACCAGAAACACTAACTCCACCATTTTGGACCAAATTTAAAGCAAGCTTTATTACATATTAAATACTGATCAATATGGACTTCGGTCAGGGCCATTCCCCAGAATTTCCCACCTGAAGATGGCCTCAAGCCACGTGTTACAAGTGCATAATAAGGACAAATTTATAGGCCACCATACTTTCCCATGAGGCTTTGATATTTTCCCAAGAACTACAATTTCCAGCATTCCAGAAATTTACCTGGACAGCTCCTGGGCAGTTGGGGCTTATAGGTTAATTTTAGACACTAAGTTACATGTTCCACATTTCTGGCATCTCCAACATCCTGGGGGTTCTACTGCAATTTAGGCTTCATCCTCAAAGCTTTATGTATAGCCAACTTTGGAGCACTTTGCAAGGAACCCAACCCTATTCTAAGTTGCCTGGCCTCCTAAGCTTTTCTTTGAAACTTTGCTGCAAGCCTCCATGTCCCTATAAGTCTTGCATTTCACTTGCGTACAAAAATAGCAGCATGTGAGATAGACTAAATTGTGCTCTGGTCCCAACTCAGCAACTTGTTGGGGGTGGGAGGCTGGACAGATGGCTCGGCACTTAAGACTACTTGCCGCTCTCGTAGAAGACCTAGGTTTAGTTCCTAGCACCCACGTGATAGTTCACAACCACCCCCAATTCCAGTTCCAGGCCATCTGAAGCCCTCTTCTGACCTCCACGGGTATCAGGAATCTGGATAGCACACATACATACATGTAGGGAAGCACGCATACACATAAGATAAAAGAGAAACATGGAAAAACACTTCTCCAGGCAGCTCTGTTGAGCAGGATACCATGGTAGCCCTTTAAAGGAAAGTCGTTTTCTGTCCTGGAGCTGTCAGTGGGTGTGAGTTTCCCCCCACAAAGCACCTTTCTCATCTTATTGCCAAATCCGAGACTCCTTATTGAGGACACCAATCTCTTTAACAACGGTAACCACTTTGCAATTTTCAAGCTCCTTTTCCTGACCAAACTGCTTTTCACTTTTTGTTCCTTATCCTTATCGCAGACCGAGAGGAAGGCAGCCAGCTATAACGGAGAAACAGCCCAGATGTAGAAGGTTCCACAGCCCACTGTGGGTGGCACCATTCCCTGTACAGGTGATCCTGGGTTATAGAAGAAAGCTAACTGAGCATGAGGCTTGCAGTGAACTAGCAAACAGTGTTCCTCCACTGTATCTGCCTTCAGACATCTGTTTTCAAATTCCCAACTTGACTGCCTGCCCATGGTGATAGTCCAAGGAAATAATCAGTCAAATAAACCAGTTCGTTCCTTCCCCTAAGCTGCCTTTGGTCAAAGTGTTTTATCACAGCGACAGAAAGCAGACTTAGAACAATGTCTCTTTCATCTTTCTTTTTCCCCTCTCTCTTTCTTTTCTCAGACAACCAAGTATTCTCATCACATCAGCCATGGCCTCTATTCCAAGGATCAAAGTTGCCAGTGTCTTAATTACCAGACTCATTTAATTAACAGCTAATCTACCGGGCTTCAGAGGATAAAAGAAATGAGACTCAAGTTCCATAAAAGATGGAAGAGATGGGACGTGGTAAAAGAGAAATGAAAAAGAAACTATGCTTGCCTGCGCTCAACAGCCTTTAAAAGCTAACGCTTAGAGGGACTGAAGAACAGCAGGCCCAGCAAAAACAAATGGGCACATCTGTTACTTAAGGTGAAAGGAATTAACTAAAAATCTTTTGAATTTAAAATGAAAGAGCGAATAGAAATCTAAAGTCGATTACAGACAGAAATTAAATGAATGTAAATGATGGAGGAAAAGCACGGGGCCAAAAGGTCATTGCCAGTCGCTAAAGGATGTAAGATTTACAGTGATAGACGCGGCTGTAAATTATCTCTCCCTGAATAACATTACATCAAAATTAAAGGTCAAATTGCTAGAAAGTGAAGAAGCGGTCACTGGAAACCGTAATGGCTGTGCTAGACTGCCCAGCTGTAGGGCAGAGCTACAGAAAGGACAGAGCTAGAGAAAGGCTTTCTATGCCCGTGTGTGAAGCTAATGTGCACACAAGGTACTGATATTTTTAGTGCTTTATTTGCAGAGGGCTGGATCAAGCACTTACACAAGCTTTCCCATTTCCTTAGGCTGGGCCCATTTGCAGCATTTCCATCAAGTTAATGGTGGTGTGAATGTGATCTGTGTTTGTTCCTAGAGTTTTAAATTTGTGTCTCTTTTAAGGCCAGAGGTAGAGAGATTGACCCTCCCAAGCAGAGCCGGGCAGAGGCATCAAGTTGCAGCTGGTGAGTTCCAAAAACAACACACAAGGAATGCTCCTGCGTACTGTACGCCAGCCATGGCCTTTTGAGAGCTAAGCATATGGGATGCAGCTTTTAATATGCATGCTTTTCAGCTTAGGTTAAGTTGGCTGGGATGCTAACCCATCGTTAGTCGAGGAACATCTGTTGGTCAGATTCTCCGAAGGAATTTCTTCCACAATGCTTGACCTTGGACTCTTTGTTCAAAGCCTACTTGGTTGTGTGGTGGGAGAGTAAGGGCTGGGAAGAGTCATAGCAAGACTCACACATGGGGCCCTCAGGTTGGCTCAGTGGGTAAAGGCACTTGTTTATCAAACAGGTGACCTGAGTTCAACCTTATGGGACCCTTGGAAAGGTGGAGAGAGAAGGAACTAATTCCATAGAATTGTCCTTTGACCTCCATGGATGCATGTCATGTCGCACACACACACACACACACACACACACACACACACACACACACCCATACATCATGTGCACACATGCATACAATAATAATAAAATTAATACTTAAAAGATTAACATGTACAATCAGCTAGTCGGCAGAGGACTGGAAACTCACACTGA
>JADRCC010321238.1:0-11899 GCA_019843855.1 Hylomyscus alleni | reverse complement strand
TAGCAGTCCTCTTGTACTTTGGAGTGTCTATTGGGAGAGCAGAGTCAGACCTGCCTCTCTTAGTAGGTCGGGATGGTTTGGAGTAGGCCTCCTTCTTCCCCTTTAATACCACCCCAGCCTCCTAACACCAATCAAAGCTCTCAACCACTGTGGGGGGGGGGGGGGGGGGAAAGCTCTGCTGGGTTCCAGGGAAGCCAGGCATGTCCCCACACCCTTCCTTGAGATGCTGGGGTACAGAGGAAACCTCCGGTTGGTGAGGCCACAGGGGCTGGGGTTGTACTTACAGTTCAGTCACATCCTTTGGCATGCCTTTGGGGAGGGCACGGAGACCCCTGTTGCTGCATCGCACCACTGTCTCCACACAGGTGCACTGCTCCGGGCAGCGTGGACTCAGCTGGCAGCTGCTCTCCTCATTGCCTGTGGAGGACCCAGACGGGGTGAGCATGCCAGAAGATAAGCCCTGCCAGGAGAGCAGCCAGGCAAAGCTAGCTGACAGGCCAGACTGTTTCCAGCAAAGGCCAGCTCTACCTAGCACCAGCAGGGAGCCCAAGCCAGGACTAAAGGTAGCTACTGGTTTCTTCCCTTGCCAGAGGCAAAGGATGCATGCCTGGGATCCTGGGAAGGACCTCTGCGGTTTGATGCACTCCAAATGAAATGAACACCAGTCAAGCTGCTAACCCAGACCCATGGCCACATGGGGAAGGGGGTCCTGTCTGTCGTATGAGGAATAAGTCATGACTCTGAAAGGAGTGGCCAGACAGAGGGAGAGCCTGGCCTTTCCCCGCCCCTTTCTACCCTTTTCTGTCCCCTGACCACTATATATCATCTCTATAGGGTGGTGAGCATGTCACCAGTCTCCTTGTAACGCACCTCAATTAACCTGCAAAGGAATACATCTGTCCTAAGGTAATCCAAAAATCCACCAAGTAAAGAACTATACAAACTCGAATCCATGCAATCAAATATGCCTTCTTGGGTTCTGAGAGCCAAAGCCTCAGATTTGTGGGTTCATATCTCTTAGTCAAAAGAAATTTTCTTGAAGTCTGCTTCCCATAAGTACATTCTCTGACTTTCACCGTAGTAACAGCGAGACTTGCATGTCCAGTTGTGTAAACTGTGTACAGAGGGGCAGAGCGTCTAAGCAGCCCCAGACTCACGGCAGATATGGCAGCTCAGCGTACCGGGTACAGTGGCATTCATACAGAGAACAGTGTCCTGAATGAACAAACATCTTGTTTTAAGGAAGTCAGTGCAGATATACGACTGAGGAAAGTCGAGCAGCTTCAGAAAGAGACACTGTTTCTTAGTCTGAGGAACTAGCCGTGAGGGGACTGTCAGAGGCCTTTGGAGCAGAGCTCCTCAGAGCCCGTGTTCCAGGAGGGCGGAGTGGAGTCAGCCCTCAGCCTTGCCTTCCTGATTCACTCCCGCTTACCTTCACAGGTAAAGTCCTGGATGGCCACGTCTTGGATAGGAATCTCCTTGAGGAAAAAGGGCTTCTGGCATCTGGGGTTCCCGCTGACGATGCGGCGCTTCCTCAGCCACCGGCCGAGCCAGGCCATGTGGCAGTTGCAGTTGAAAGGGTTAGACAGGAGGTTTCTGAGGGAGAGAGAGAGCCTCTGAGTGGTTGTTGTCCACCCTGACCCTAGCCCAGAGCCTAGGGTCTACTCCTGTAGCCCAGGCTTGCTCTCTCTAGGAGATGATGGGTCTTGGCATCCCTTCCTAGAAGTTGGGGTGCAGAATTTCTCTCTAAACTACGGGAGATGCAACCATAGCCCATGCTGAGGGGGCTGTTATGACCTCCAACCTTGGCCTCTTCTGTCCACCCACCCTCATTTGGGCAAAGCTTGTCAGTCCTCCGAGGAGAATTTCCTGTACTCTATATCAGTGTCCACGCCCTCTTTCCCACTGGAAATGCCTGCAGCTTGCGGGGCTGGGTTGTCAGTGCTCCAGACCAGGACAGGGGGTGGGGGCCAACTGAGACTGTTCCTTTTTTCTGACTTGGGTCTTTCACTTTCTTTCAGTGTTGGCAGTACCAAGGCTAGCTCTATGCCTGTGAGCAGCTGCCCGCTGACTGAGGCTGGCATCTCCGCTGGCCTCTGCATATCCAGAAGCCAACCTGCGCACCACAGGTACTCTGCCCCTGTCCTTGCAGTAGTGTGATGGACAGATGGGATAGGGGATGACGGTGGCAGCAGTCGCTCTGAGTGTTTGCCCCAGGCTTGGGACACACCCATCATGCCACAGAGGCAGAGGGTGGAATAGGGGAAGGACAGGCCACATGGGCAAAGGAGGGAGCGGAGAGGGGATGAGAGAGGGGGTTCCCTGGCTGTAGAAACTAGGAGTTGGCAGCATGTTGTGTGAGAGTGGGAAGTGTGAGGCCAGCAGGGCTGGATGGCAGGGCAGAGGGCACACAGCTGGGAGAAACTAGTCTGTTGTTCCCAGGCCACACTGCAACGGCCACGCTGCAACTCCACTTCTATTCCAAGTGGGAAGGAGACAATGGGTGTGGAAGCGGCTGCGGCCGTTACTTTGTTTTGTCATTTTGGGGGAAAGGAAATGGGACAGGTAAGCCCTTGCTGAGGACAGCTGAGGTTCAACACAGCCTATCAGCAACTATAAAGTGACCAAAGGCTGGGAACTCTGTCCTTAGATCTGGCTGTGTGGGGGTCACAGCATCAGCAAGGCCATCATGGGAGCTGCTTGGGGAGAACCATGCCCAGATAGAGAAACAGGCCTGGGCTGCCATGGCTGTGGAGGGATCTCGAGTCTGGACCTGGGAAACACAGCTCTATGTCCTCTGCCGCAGCTTCCTAGTGCTGGGAAGTCTCTTTCTCACTCACAGGTCCAGAAAGCTGGGCTCCCACTCTGCCTCTGACAAGTGCCAGTGTAGTCAGGGTCATCTTTTAAAACATGCTGCCGTTCACACTGTGAGTCTATGGCAAAGTTTTCATGTTCTTTGTGTGCTTTGAAACTAAAGCAGCCCCCATGGCCACACAGTTTGACCCCGGCCTCCTCTCCAGTCCTGTTCTACTCCATATCCCTGCATACTCATTACAATGGCCTTATTAGGCTTTGCATATTTACTCTGCTCCAACCAACCATGAGGCCTTTGTGTGGTGGTAACTACTATACGAAATACATTTCCCACTTCAACAAACTAGGCTTTTCTACTGCTTCTTCACAAAGCTTGTATTGGCCTTTCTCATCATGGGGACAATTCACAATGCAGCCAGCCCCAGGGAGAAGGAGGAGTCGGATCTGTAAATCCTTAGTACTTAGATAGTATCTGGCACGGAGAGAGAGCCTGACAAATGACTACTAAATAGACAGATGGGCAGGTGACCTTGGCCACGGTCAGTGGGAAGCTGGGATGTCAGGGAATTCTGCAGAGTAGGGGCCCAGAGGGAGGGGCAGTGTGCTGGGAAGAACTCACATGGTGGACAGAGAGACGAGTGTGGTGAAGGCTCCAGGGGTGATGGTGGTGATCCGGTTGTCATAGAGTGACAGCAGTCTCACAGAGCTTAGGCCAGTGAAGGTGTCGTTGCTTACACAGCTAATCAGGTTGCTCCTCAACATCCTGGAAGAGCACGGGAGAGGGTGGGGCATGAGTAGTGCTCTTGCCTCTCAAGAGAGAAACAGCCACCTCCTGACTCGGCCAGTCAATGCTCAGGTTTGACTGGGGATGAGCAGGGCTTGGACCCTCACTGGGACACATGCAAATGTATATGAGCATGTATTTCATACACTATGTGGAGGTTATAATGAGAACGAACCCCATAGGCTCATAGAGTTGACTGCTTGGTCCCCAGCTGGTGGAACTGTTTGGGAAGGATTAGGAGGCGTGGCCTTGTTGGAGGAGGTATGTCACTGGAGGTGGGTGTTGAGGTTTCAAAAGCCCATGTTATTCCAGTTAGCTCTCTTTGCCTCTCTCTTTCAGCCTTGTACTTGTGGATCAGATGTAAAGCTCTCAGTTACTGTTCCAGCACCATGCCTGCCTGCTTGCCTGCTACCACACACCCAGCCATGATGGTCATGGACTCACCCTCTGAAACTGTAAGCAAGCCCCAGTTAAAATGCCTTCATTTGTAAGTTGCCTTGGTCCTGGTGTCCCTTCCCAGCAACAAACGAGTAATCAAGACAGGCCATTAACATAAACCACAGCTATCCATGTGCTCTTGTGCAGGTGACATGACTGTGTGTGCACGTGTACATCCAGGAGGAAGAGGACCCACATACGGGTTCTGCTGCGTCCACTCGTCTACCCCAGTAGGTCTACACTATCAGGGTTAAAAGCCTGATCATGAACTTCAAAGGGAGTTTGTGCCTCCTGGGTATTCAGTCAGTCATTGGCATCTCCTAACTCAGATGTGTTCCAGATTGATCTCTGCTAAAGTCTGTGGAGAAATCTGCATGCTTTCTTTATTCAGGCATAAAGGTGACCTAAGAAATATTTCGTTATAGCCAAACTAAATTGAACCATGTTTCCCGGCCCCCACAATGTTCCAACTAATCCTAATCAGTGCTGAGCTGATTCTCCGCCTGGAATTTCTCAAGGATGTCACCTATTCAGACAGATTGTCTCCAGAGAGGGGAAAAGACCAGGCATTAAAGTTTACTGACAACGAATGGCAAACTATTTCACATATTAGAGAGAAGTTGGTCGGCTCCCCTGGCAAATTGGGAGTCTGGCACAAATGCTCCCAGGAGTCACTCCCAGGGCTAAAGTAAAGTAATTCATGAAAGGTTAGCAAGAACGAGACCCCCTGGTGCATACTTCTGACAGCCCAGAAGAATTACATAGTTGGGTGTTTGCTGAGGGCTGCCAAGGTAGCCCAGTGGGGGAGAGTACTTCCGAAGGGATCATTTACACCTGGCTGTTTGATCTACTGTCTTTGATGTGACTGCTACCTGCCTACACGATCTCTGACATTGCCCTGTTTCTGTATACTATATAAGCCTGATTCTTATTTTGTGAAAACACATTCAGATCCCACACTTCTTTGTGTCGTTTCTGTCTGTCACGCGCCGAATCCCTTGCCCACCTGGCCAGAACTTTCATCACCCCACGGAATAAGGGGTCCCCGCACGAAACCCAGTCTGTGGCAGGGTTCACTGTATGTGTGTGTATGCTTGAACGGGGATGCTTGCCTTCAGATGTGTTCAGGGGCACAGCATGTCAGTGTTCGTGTGCACCCCTCAGTATGGTTTTTGGGACGACAGTGTGTATGTGTGCACTAGGGCAGCTCTGAGTAGAGGGTGTGATTAGGTGTGGGCCTGATGGTGGGCTTAGCATGTCAGCTTTACACTAAAGGTGGGAAAGTCTGATGCTGTAGAGAGAAAGGAATCAATAGGCCAGGACGGTGCCTGACTGTGACCCCTGTCCACAGCTTACATAGTCCAGCGGTCATCCCCCTGCATCCTAAGGCAGTTCCGGAGCCCAAGCCCGGGTACTCACAGTGTCTTGAGGCCACTGAGGCCCCGGAACATGCGCCCATGCATGGTCTCCAGCTGGTTCCCCGTCAGCATCAGCTCCTGCACGCCTGCTGCTCCATCGAAGGCGCCCTCCCGCACCTCCTTGATCCTATTATTGCTCAGGTTTCTAGAAGGAGGGGAACAGAATGGGGAGGATCAGGTGGATGGAGGGAGCTCAGCCCCCAGCTCCCTGACACTGGATTCTCAGCTTCTGTGCTCACAGACATGAGGTCACTCCTCACAGCAGGTGGAGAGATACACACAGCCCAGGACTTAATGGGTCTCAGGGCAATCGTTTACTTTTGAATGCCTGGAAGAGTCACTCATACTTTTCTTCACCCGCTGTGCAGTCATCCTCAAAAGAGAGCCGGAGAAGAACATAAAGCGGCCCCTCTGCCATGGGGATGCACACGTTTGGGGGGACTTGTAGCACTCTCAGCAGAAGCCCCTTCCAAGTGGATCCTTCCAACTGAGTACTTGTTGCCCACTTCTTATTTAGGAGAGGCCACATGAGAGTCAGACCGCTTTAACCTCATCAGATCCTCAAGCGATGCCCGGCAGCTAGAGACTACTGTCCTCCCTTTACAGGTGAAGACAGAGACTGGGTTCTGGGAAGATTAAATAACTTTCCCAGATTTACACAGCTGAAAGAGCTGGGCCATGAAGGTAGGTTCACAAACATTTCATTGATACCCCCCCATTGTAAGTGATTATCTCTCGGGAGAGGCGAGGGCTTGCTCCCTTGTATTACTGAGTTACAGAATTTGTGTGTGTGTGTGTGTGTGTGTGTGTGTGTGTGTGTGCGTGTGCGTGTGTGTGTGTGTGTGTGTGTGGGTGGATGCACATGTGTGTGCCAAGGCCAGAGGTCAACATCAGGTATCTTTCTCCATCATTCTTTGCCTTATTTTCTGAGACATGGTTTCACACTGAACCTGGAGCTTGCCTGATTCAAGCAGACTGACTGGCCAGTGAGCCCCAGGGTGCCTCCTATCCCTTCTTCCTCAGTCCTAGGGTTACAGGCATATGCTGCTGCCCTTAGATAAACATGGGTGCTGAGGATCCAACTCTGATCCTCATACCTATGCAACAAGCACCCGGACAACTGACTCATCTTCCCAAGCCTGGGATCTTGGTTTTCTCATGGCATCTCTGTTCCCATCCAGTCCTGAGTCTGCCCCAGCTCTGAGGTCAGGCCCTTCTCTCCAAAACCTGGTGTTGACATCACAGGAGAACCCGCTGGGATGTAACAGGCAGGTGCCGCGACAGCCATATAGAATTCCAGTTCCCAGGCTCTTTCAGAACCCAGAGGTAGGGGTTCTCTGTGGACTATCCTGTGGTCCAGTCTGAATGCACTCATGGTTATCTGGGGGGAACCAAGCCTGATGGTGCTCATGGAAGCTGAGGGAGGAGGCCTACTTCCCAGCACACAGCAGAGCCCTGTATTCTGAACAGGAGAGGATGTCACCAGGCCACTGAGCATGTGAGGTTGTCTGAACTACTGGCCACATGCCCGGATAGGGGTGGAGACTGCTTTGTGCCGGTGCCTTAGATGGATATAGAGCCATACCAACCCTTTCACAGAGCACAGGGCTGAAGCCTCCAGAGAGACAAGGGACCCACCTGAAGCACGTGATGAGATAATGGTGCCCAAGGGTTCAATGTAAGCCACATTCTCTTTCCTGTGGATAACCTGAGCACCCAGGGAACAACAGGGCCTACCCTTGTAGAAAGCTATGCCGGGGTCAGATGGGGCAAACTCTATTAAATCTTCTCTTTGTTTTGTTACTGCTTAACCCACTCCTCTCCTGATTGTTCCCCCAAAGTCCCCATCCTAAGGCCTGTTAGCTGGGGCACCCCTGAACTGGGCTCCATTTCTGCAAAAACCTGGTACTCAGCTTGTTTCCTTATAGATTCTGGCTGTCCTGGCCAAGGACAAACCAGGAATGGAGGGACTGCATGGGGGAGACAGCATATGACCCCTAAACTAAATATAGGAATTGAGGTCAAAGTTTTCCTAGCAGGTTAGGCTCCAGGGAGAGGGGCTGCTTGGGCGTTAGCACGCAGGGCTGGACAATGATGGTCAGTTAGAGCAGTGGAGGTGGGAAGGCTCCCACTTACTAACAGCTGTTTCTACAACAGAGCAAAATTAACGTCTCGTTACTGTAAGGTTTGTGAATCACAGGCCCTTAGTCTGGGACAATGAAGAACAGAAGGGGTGGGGGCAGTTGTAGTACTTTCTAGAAGGGCTGGCTGCTGTTTCTTCTCCATCCATCAAAGTGGGGCTTACCACTGAAGTCTGTATGAAGTGGGGGGTGGGAGACAGAGTGGAGCTTGGAGCAAATATTCTAGACACAAAATGAGTGTGTCTGGATTTTCTAAGAGCTCTGGTGTAGCTTCAGTGCAGTGCTCTCCTGAGACACTTCTTCTCCCTCACAGGATGCCTCAAAATGTAGCGGGCTCTCTCTGTTTGCCTCCATGGACAAAGAGGAAGGTCCTTCCTTGTGCCTTTGACTTTAATGGTCCAGCCTCGGAAACTCATACTGGGTCCAAGAGTGGTACAGAGGGCTCATGGGTACTGCCTTTTCAGGTTGATGGGTGCCTCTGACCTCACTCTTCCCCAAGGACACAGCAAGCAAGGGGATCCATACAACTCTGTGCAGAAAGCCCGAGGCCAGGTAGAGGAGGGCAGGCTCTCCCAGGCACTGCTCCCTGGTTACAGGGTTGGTCAGGTACTCCTGCAGTGGGGACAGAGCCTGGTCCCAGGAGGACTATAGCAGAGAGCCAAGTAAACCTTTCTGGGAACTAAGGACAACTGGCCATGACAGATATGTTCTGGCACAGTGCCAGGATGAGGAGGTCTTGTCCACTGACCATGAATGAACCTGTCCCTCCCTCAGGGACTACTACGAACTTATGGTCTCTAAGCAGGTGACTTAATGGTGACGAGAAGTAGACCCTTTGGAAAGAAAGGTGACAAGGACCTGGTGTCCATCTAAAGTAGCAGCTGCTATTCTGCTCAACTCTACTGGGGCAGCCTGAGACGGTGGAGCCATTTCTGCACGGGCATTTGATAGTCCCAGAGGTACCAGAAAGCAAGATTTTACAGTTTCTAGGAAAGCCTCTGAGTGCTGAAAGTGGTTGACTAATTCTTATTAAAAACACAGCAACCAGCAACAAATCCAGTCATGTACCCACGACTTCCGCTAGAGGCTGGCTCTCCTCAGCACCCTAATTGGCCTGAAGTCCACTGCGAGGAGAGCCACAGCTCGTTGAACATGGAGTCTCTTTTTATCTTTTTTGCCCTCCCTGCTCTCCACTAGACTCCCATCTCTCTGTGCCAGGGATGGTACTTGGAGCCTCGAGCAAGTAGGCAAGGATCCTACCTCGCATAGCTATGATGCTCTTTGGAAAGCTGTGTGGGGCTGCCAGAGTATAAGGGCCAGAGGTGCAAAAAGCACAGCAGGGTCCAATCACCTTAGCCCAAATCAGAAATAGGAGTTTCAAGACCAGGCAGCCTTAGGGACCTGGCTCAAGTGTAAGGCAGCCACACCATTGGCTTCAAACACTATATTGTCAGATATCCTGATACACAACCACCTCCGCGAGTGACTGGCTCAGGGCACGACAACACTTCACTTGACAGTGGCTGCAGCTGGTGATCTGGGGCTGGATTTACCCTGCAGGGTCTTATCCAGTTCGCTGGTATTGATAGGTACTGGCACTGAGCTCAGATGAATGCAGGCCAGCCTACAAGTTCCCCCCCACTTCCCCCCACCTGAATGCTTAGCCGGTCTGGAGCAGTTGGGGATATCTGGCAGCCCAGACCTTCACTCCTGTATGGCACACACAGTGGCTAACTGAGCAGCCTCTTTTCCTTCGGTTGTATTCAGATCTGGGCTTGTATTTGGCTACGCTCAGGTCTGTGGCATGTGGCTGGGGAGGGGGACCAGCTCTCTCCTGTTGCATCTGTGTGTTCTTGTTTCCCTTCATCTATAGAAATATCTCCTCTATGCTCACATCCCTATCACAAGTAGGAACACGATCTGGGTGACTTCCCCCTAAAAGGTGTGTGTGTGGGGGGGCGTGTTTTTTTTTTTTTTCTTTGCAGAAACAAAGACTCCTGGGATCCTGTTTGCTGGGCAGATAGGTCCTTGCGCAGTTTGACTCATTTCAATATCCTCCCCAGGTCCAGATTCACCTCTACATCTGTCTACAGGTTGAAACCAAAGGGCACCTGGGCCACAGCGACAGCCACAGTCGCCATCAGCCTTACATGTGCTCTGGTCTCGGCAGTTCCCTCAGAGAGCTCATCTCCTGCTCCAAGCACAGATTGACTTATAGGGGCCTGTGGCTAAGTCAGTGGCTATGGGTGGCAGGGACCCATGAGTCCTGCCACTGAGAGAGTAGCTGCCTAAGGCCTGGAAGGCATCTATCTGTTCCCTTGTCTGCAGGGCTCTGATGGGTAGAAGTGTGATGAACAGGAGATAAGGAGCGACAGGCAGTACTCGTGATTCGTGATTGCTATATTTGACATCACCAGGAACACCGAACGAGCACACACTGCATCGCTGTTCCCGGAGAAACTAGATGAGGCTCCTGTGAGCCCGTGGTCATGGCATTTCCATCAACTGATCGATAATAGGCTTGTTCTGTGAGTGCTTCTGTGTTTACTATACTATTGATTCATCAACATTGCCTTCATGGCCGGCAGTGCTAGGCTCACGCCTGAACAAATGGGAGAGGCTTCTCGACCGCATGTGTTCCCTTAGCAAGGCACAGGGCAGCCAGCTCAGACTCTGTGTATCTAGACAGTGTGCCAGTGCTGTGCTTGGGCAAAAATTGGTGCCAAAAAGCACAAAACTGCAGAGCACATGCTGCTGGATAAACTACAAAGTGGATACTGGCTTACAGTGTGAGAGCTGAACCCACAAGGCAGAGAGCATCACAGTGTTCAGCCTCACTTAAGGGACACGTGTTGGGGTGAGCAGGTTTTCCACTACCATATGTGTGTAAGTGATACAAACAGTATGGAAAATTGTGATTTTAGAGTTGTGTGAGTTCTGGTACAGAGATAAGTTAGCAAACATAGATTTGGTAAGTAGTGATCGGCCCCATTTGCCTTGTTGAAGAAACAGACACTGCTGTGAGGCTGGGAGATGTGGAATTTGGGGTGGGGTAGGAAGGCAGGTTAAAAACAAATGTGCCCTGGGAATCGGCTGGCTCTCTGTGCTGGCACCTCTGTAGGGTACTCAGGAAGGCGAGGTGGAAACAAGCCCAGCCATTGTTGTGACTGAGGTGGACCCAAGTCCGAAAGCCAGTTTTGACATGTATTTAATAGGTGGCTTTAGAGAGGTCACCAAACATCTCCTCATCATTGCTCCCTTGACTGCCCAGCATGGAACATGAAGCTGGCACCAGATGGGTGAAGGAAGACTAAAGAAGTTGATATCCCTGAGGCAGGGCTACAGCCCTGGCTAAGGACAAGGGCTATCACAGGGTACAATATCCTCTTGTTGGCTTTTTGACTTGGCCCAAATTCCAAGTAAGGGATAAAGATGGTTGGGAGAAGCAGCCATGAACTATAGAAGCCACTAACAGCATGTGTGTCCTTTGCCTAAGCCCAGACTCCACTCAGACCAGGGAGCTCTGTGACCAAATCTACTGGAAGCAGCTTGGGATTCCTTTCTGCTGTATCCCTCCCATACAGACCTCTCTCAAATATCATGGGGTCCCAGGCATCCCAACTCAGTTGCTCCAAGTCCCTCCTATAGTCTCCTGAGAGGCATGCTAAACATGGCTGGGGGTGGGGCAAGTACAGGGAGCAAGGATAGGAGTCAAGGAGCCATGGCATATAAGATCTCCTTGTACCTGACAACTCAATGACAGTCAAGCTTCGCTTTGGTCTGCGCTGTGTCCCTGACTTCCAGACCAGGGCACAGCAGGGCACAGGAGGAGGTTCAGGGGCAGGAGTGAAAGGTGAAGGGCCAGGAAAAGCTGAGGTGGCTGCTGCTGCATTCCCCAGTTTGACTCACATTTTCCGCAGGTTGGGCAACTTCTTGAAGATCCCAGTGGCCTCCAGCACAGAGATGTCGTTGTCGTTCAGTCGCCTACGTGGGAAGGCAGAAGACACTTAGCTGAGGTGAGGCACTGCCTGTGCTACTCGCCTGTGGGTCTTCCTCACGTGGCCTTCGTTGAGTTCTGCCCGAACTTCACAGTCAGTAAAGTTCAAGAGAACCTTGAAAAACTGCAGAATGGGGCAAGGGGCTCGGCAAAGAGAGTCGGATGGGGAAGGGCAAAGAGAGACAAAGCCTTAGCCCTCCCATGCCTCCTTCATGGGACAGTGACTTCTTGCCTGCCATGCACAGTCATACATTACTATTTAAACACACAAAGACCATGTATCTGCCTCTATTTTATGGGGGGGGGG
>JADRCC010321206.1:0-13215 GCA_019843855.1 Hylomyscus alleni | reverse complement strand
ACAGACAGAGACAGACAGTAAGACAGACAGACAGACAGACAGACAGACCGATACACAGACACAGACACAGACGCAGAGAGGGATATTTTTTGTTGAGTAGAAGTGAATCACAGTTCGAGTACCAATCTCTAAACAGTATCAAATTACTTTGTTGAAATTGTAGGAGTTAAGAGAGATTTTGTATGGACATCAATTGTATGCAAGGCTGAAGAGATTGGCTCAGTATTTAAGAATACTTAATTCCCGTTCTTCAAAGTACAACAATTCTGTTTCCAGCTCTCATGTTAAGCAGCTCATGGCTACCTGTAACTCCTACTCTACTGGATCTAGTTCTCTCCTAACCTCCACAGGCACCGTGTATTCATGTGGCAAGCATCTGTCCTGCCCTGCACTTCTGTGCTACATAGATAGGGCCCTAAGGAATCTGCCTATATTTATTCTCACTTACAGTTCATCAGTAATATATTTCTTCTTTGTAAACATTAAGCTGTATCAACTGAGAATTATACTTACATTTTCCCTTCTCTGATAGTTGGTGCTGGAAAAATACAGTTGTGGATAAAGCAGTGTTGGAGGGCCAGTGACCAATACAATAGAAATGTTTGTGTTCTGGGATGTCTATGCCTGTTCCACTTGCCTAAATATTCCTCTTCTGTGGGCTAATGGACAGCTGCCATTCTTCCTCCCCAGTTAAATTGTTAGGCATGAGAAATCATTGTTCAGAATGTCAAGTTCCATTTCATGTTCTTTTTATGTCTCTGGTTAGATAATCCCTTTAAATCAGGCCAAGCAGCTAACCACAAGCCATAGCTCTAAGAATGAAATGTAATTCTCTTAGGTAAATGACATACACTTCCTCATAACTAAGAAAAACAAACTCAATACAGCATAGACATCTCAATACATGTGGAGTGAATCTGTTCTATGTTTTTTCTGATTTTGTGGTGGAAGACAGAGATCGGTTGGTTTCAGCTTATAAGCCCAACAGAAAGGATTCTAGAAAGGATTTCTACCTGGAGGTAGAAACTGAAGGGAAGAGCATGGAGGAATGCTTTTGATTGCTTTGTTTTCTTCCTTATATCTCATAAAAATCAGATAGGCCTTTGTTTAAATTGTGGACTTGCTAAGCTTGTGAACACATGTTCAAACAACACATGTGGGACTTCTTGCCTTCTGAACTCATAAAGACCTATGAGGCATCTGTTTCCTTCTTAGTGAATTTACCAGATCGTTTAATTCCTCAAAATGTCACTAGAGATCCCTCTGTACAGTACAAGTATCATCTCTTCCATATCCTCCAGTTCCTGGTCACTGGTCAGAATGGTACATAGCATTCAGTGTGGTGATCCAATACTCTTAAAGTAGCAGTCTGTAATCAGCACCTAGGAAAGATTGCAATTACGGATTTCTGCTTGTTCCTCATTCAGGCAAACTGATTCTTAGGGTTCTTTCTAGGAAAGGGTAGGAATAAATCTGTCAGGCCAAAAGATAACATGTACTGGAGGCTTTGTTTGTGAGGATATATAAAATATACTATGATTGGCACAGTTAGCATTTCTTTTGTGTAGCTTAAGAGGAGGTTTCTGGTAGTGCCATGTGATACACACTCACGTGGTGCTTTGCTAAGGCAAGACCCATGGGAGGACATGTGATGTTTGGAGAGAGAATAAGTAGGTCTCAACAGGCACTGACAAGAAACTTCCATGGCACTCTGCAAAGCTTCTCTGGATGGTCTCCTCCCCCCCCCCATTTTCTCTCTCTTAAAATTTATGTCTATCTATCTATCTATCTATCTATCTATCTATCTATTAATATGTATATTTAAACAATAAGTGTAAGAAGAGGTCATGAATTTAATATATATGCTGATTAAAAATTCAAAAATTTCACTTGTAAAGGCCACCTCTTGCAGAAAGACGGGACATCAAGTGAGGGATGGGGTTGACATCCCACAGTCAAAATCTATGACCCATAATTGTTCCTGTCTGAAAGAACTGCAGGAACAAAAATGGAGAAGAGCCTGAGGAAAAGGAGGTCCAATGACAGGCCCAATGTGGGATCCAGCTCATGGGGAGGCCCCAAGGCCTGACACTATTACTGAGGTGAGTGCTCACAAAAAGGAGCCTATTGAGACTGTCCTCTGAAAGACCCAACAAACAGCTGAAAGAGTCAGACACAGATATTTTCACCAAACCATTGGATAGAAGCTGGTGACCCCTGTGATTGAATTAGGGAAAAGCTGGAAGACACTGAGGAGGAGGGCAACCCTGAAGGAGGACCAGCAGTCTCCATTAAACTGGACCCCAGAAATCTCTCAGACACTGGACTACCAAACAGGCAGCATATACCAGCTGGTGTGGGGTCCTTAACACATGTTCAGCAGGTCCGGTTTCAGTCATAGAAGATACACCTAGCCCTCTAGAGACTGGAGGCCCCAGGGAGTGGAGAGGTCTGGTGGGGGGGGGGGGGGGGGGGGGGGACATCCTTGTGGAGATAGGGAGGAGGTATGAGATGAACATTGGACCATGAGGGTGGACCAGCTAAAGTCTGCAGTGCAAAAAAAAAGATTAAATAAAATTTTAAAAACTTCTAAAAGTTATAACATTATAATTAATTTTAATATTAAATACATATTTATAATATATTTAAATATTTTGATAATATGTTTTAGCATTAGATACTTAATTTATACATATATAATTTAGTATTGCAAATATTCTTAATTGGTTATTTTATTTATTTATATTTCAAGTGTTATCCCCCTTCCCAATTTCCCCTCTGCAAACCCCCTATTCCCTCTACCACTGCCCAGGCTTCTATAAGGGTGCTTCTCCACCCATGCACCCACTCCTGCCTCTGAGTCTTAGCATTCTCCTATGTTGGGTCATCGAGCCTCACAAAACCAAGAGGATCCCATCCCACTGATGCGAGTTAAGGCAGTCCTCTGCTACATGTGCAGCTGGAGCCCTGGGTCCCTCTATGTGTACTCCTTCTTCACTTCACTGAGAGAGACACAGCAGAGAACTGTTCCTGGTGTCCCACGCGGTTCTCGTTGCCCCAGCAGACTCTTGCTGATTCCGTGGAGGGCTATTTGTGCTACTGCTGCTGACTCCTATTTGGTATCCTGACACGACTGAACTGGACAGCTAGTATTCTGACAAACAGAGATTGGAAATGCCCCAGGGAACTACTTCTAAACAGGCCCACCTCCCCTTGGCCTATTTATTATCTTTTCTCCCCTATCTTTGGACAATGTGCTAGAAGAGTGGAGACCAAAGTATTTGAGAACCCTAATTAAAAGTAGGTTTTTTTTTTTTTTTTTTTTTTTTTTTTTTAAATCAAAGCCTACAGTTACCTAGGCTGCTATTTTCTCTGTGTTTTCTGTATGGGTTACATCCGTGAATTAAATTAGGATGTGACTCATACTACTACAGCTAGATCAATAAAAACTGAGTAAAGATAGCTCTAATCAATGCTATTCTTGTTTGGATCCAGAATGATTTTTAATATAATATTTTGACTGGAGTGGGAAGACAAAAGTTCCAGATACTTCTACTTGGCTTTTCTTACTTAAATAGAGAAAAATAATTATTTTAAATTCTGAGAAAATAGTTTTTCTATTTTAAGCAACCAAGATTGGACCAATTTTAATAGCAATCACCTAGTCTAGTACAAAGCACTTTCACTGCATTTAACCAAATATGGAGGCATATAATAAACACAAAGGGTAAGCACATTTTTTTTTTTTTAGTATTTCCAAAATACTAGCTAGTTTGCAGAGTGGCACCATTTTGCATTCTCACTAACACTGCAAGAAAGTGCAAGCTCTTTTGCAGTCTCATCAGAATACACTTTTCATTACACAAAGTTATACACTGCTCCATGGGAGTCAGAAATCTTGCAGTTAGAGATGCATGGTCAAGCTTCTCTTGGGATATTAGCTAATGACTGGAACTTCCTTGCTGTATAAGCGGCCTATTCCTTGTTCACTTTAAGTGGCAGTTTGCTAGTACTTAGTAATTGTCCTTTAAATTCCTAAAAAGATTGTGATTTGCTCTTGAGCAAAGTACTCAATGTGTTTCATTCCTTCCTCTTTTTTTTTTTTTCTGGGAAGGTGGCAGGGAATTCTATTCAACCCAGGGAGCACCTTACAACTCAAGAGTATTCAGGAAACTGCTTATTTTCAGTTTCCCTATGGCATATGCCTGGATATTTTTATCCAAATTGTTAAGCACCAACCATGTCCCTGCTGACTATGTCCCACATTGCTTGTAAGATAGACATAGAATCTGTGACTCTTCTATTTGTCGGATGCTGTCCTCCATAATGACTAAGACAGGAAACTAGGTGTCTGTGCTTAAGGTCAGGCTGAAGAAGACTCTGGTATGGTCACATATTGCTTAGGATGTCTACACAGCTTAATTTGGATTGGTGACTAATCATTCTGATCTTTTTTCAAAAATGTTTTTTATCAGATATTTTCATTATTTACATTTCAAAAGCAATTCGTTTCCTGGTTTTCCCTCCAAAAACCCCCATATACCTTCCCCCTACCCCACTCACCAAACCGCACACTCCCACTTCCCTGTCCTGGCATTCCCCTACACTGGAGCATCTAGCTTTCTCAGGACCAAAGGTCTCTCCTTCCTTGATGTACAACAAGGTCATCCTCTGCTACATATGCTGCTGGAGCAGTGGGTCTCTCCAGTGTGCTCTTTGGTTGATGGTTTAGTCCCTGGGAGCTCTGGGGGTTCTGGCTGGATCATATTGTTGTTCCTCCTATAGGGCTGCAAACCCTTTCAGCTCCTTCAGTCCTTTCTCTAACTCCTCAAATGGGGACCCTGTGCTCGATGCAATGGTTGGCATTGAGCATCCACCTCAGTATTTGTCAGGCATTGGCATAGCATCTAAGGAGACAGCAAGAACTTGTTGACATCCACAATAGAGTCTTGGTTTGGTAACTGTATATGGGGTGGCTAATATCCACCTATCAGTGAGTCTATACCATGTGTTCTATTATGATTCCCTTATCTCAATCAGGATGATATTTTCTAGTTCCATCCATTTGCCTAAGAATTTTGTGAGTTCATTGTTTTTTAATAGCTGAGTAGTACTCAGGGTTGGTTTTATCCTAGCCTTTCTGACTGGGGTGAGGTAGAATCTCAGAGTTGTTTGTATTTGCATTTCCCTGATGACTAAGGATATTGAACATTTCTTTAGGTGCTTCTCTGTCATTTGATATTCCTCAATTGAAAATTTTTTGTTTAGCTCTGTACCCAGTTTTTACTAGGGTTATTTGGTTATTTGGAGTCTAACTTCTTGAGTTCTTTGTATATGTTGGATATTAACCTTCTATTGGATGTGAGATTGGCAAAGATATTTTCCTGATCTATTAGGTTCCATTTTGTCCTATTGATAGTGTTATTTGACTTACAAAAGCTAATTTTGCAATTTTATGAGGTCCCATTTGTCAATTCCTGATCTTAGGGCATAAGACATTAGTGTTCTCTTCAGGAACTTTTCCCCTGTGCCCATGTATTTGAGGCTCTTCCCCATTTACTCTTCTTTAAGTTTCAGTATATGTGGAGGTCCTTCATCCACTTGGACTTGAATTTTGTACAAGGAGATAAGAGTGGATGGATTTGCATTCTTTTATATGTTGACCTCCAGTTGAACCATCACCATTTGTTGAAAATGCTGTCCATTTTCCACTGGATGATATTAACTCCTTTATCAAAGAACAAGTGACCATAGGAGTGTGGATTCATTTCTGGGTCTTCAATTCTGTTACATGTATCTACCTGTCTGTTACTGCACACCAATACCATGCTGTTTTTAATCACTATTGCTCTGTAGCACAGCTTGAAGTCAGGGTGCTGATTTCCCCAGTTCTTTTATTGTTGAGAATGGTTTTCACTATCTTGGGTTTTTTTGTTATTCCAGATGAATTGGCAAATTGCTCTTTCTAACTCTATGAAAAATTGGGTTGGAATTTTGATGGGGATTGCATTGAATCTGTAGATTGTTTTCAGCAAGATTGCCATTTTTATGATATTAACCCTGCCAGTTCATGAGCATGGGAGATCTTTCCATCTTCTGAGATCTTCTTCGATTTCTTTCTTCAGAGACTAAAAGTTCTTGTCATAAAGATCTTTCACTGACTTGGTTAGAGTCACATCAAGGTACTTTATATTAATTGTGGCTATTATGAATGGTGTCATTGCCTTAATTTCATTTTCAGCCTGTTTATTCTATGAGTAGAGGAAGGCCACTGATTTGGTTTGAGTTTATTTTATATCCAGCCATTTTGCTGAAGATGTTAATCAGGTTTAGGAGTTCTCTGGTGGATTTTTTGGGGTCACTTAAATATAGTACCATATCATCTGCAAATAGTGATATTTTGATTTCTTCCTTTCCAATTTGTATCACTTTGATCTCCTTTTGCTATCTAATTGTTCTGGCTAGGACTTAAGTATTATATTGAATAGGTAGGGAGAGAGTGGGCAGCCTTGTCTAGTCCCTGATCTTAGTAGAATTGCTTCCAGTTTCTCTCCATTTAGTTTGATGTTGGTTACTGGTTTACTTTATATTTCTTTTTACTATGATTAGGTAGGGACCTTGAATTTCTGATCTTTCCAAGACTTTTATCATGAAAAGGTGTTGGATTTTTTTTAAGTACTTTCTCAGCATCTAATCAATTGATGTTTCCTTCTTTGAGTTTGTTTACATAATAGATAATGTTGATGGATTTCCAAATACTGAACCATCCCTGCATCCCTCGGGTTAAGCCTACTTGATCATGAAGGATAATGGTTTTGATGTGTTCTTGGTTCGGTTTGCATGAATTTTATTGAGTATTTTTGCATCAATACTTAGGAGAGAAATTGGTCTGAAGTTCTCTTTCTATTTTTGGGCCATTGTGTGATTAGGTATAAGTGTACTTGTGGCTTCAGGGAATGAATTGAGTAGTGTTCCTTTTGTTTCTATTTGTGGAATAGTTTGAAGAGTATTGGTATTAGGTCTTTCAATATTTGATAGAACTCTAAATTAAATTCATCTGGTCCTGGGCTTTTGGAGGTTGGGAGACTATTAATGATTGTTTCTATTTCTTTAGGGGTTATGGAAGTGCTTAGATAATTTACCTGATCCTGATTTCACTTTAGTACCAGGTATATGTCTAGAAAATCATCCATTTCATCCAATTTTCCAGTTTTCTTGAGTATAGGCTTTTGTAGTAGGATCTGATGACTTTTTGGATTTCCTTAGTTACTGTTGTTCTCTCCCTTTTCATTTCTGATTTTGTTAATTTGGATACTCTCTCCAATGGTGTCCTCTGCTTAGTTTGGCTAAGAGTTTATCTATCCTCTTCACTTTCTCAAAGAAACAACTCTTGGTTTGATACTTTGCATAGTCTTTTTTGTTTGTTTATACTTGGTTGATTTCAGCCCTGAGCTTGATTACTTCCTATCATCTATTCCTCTTGGGTGTATTTGCTTCTTTTAATTCTAAAGATTTCAGATGTACTGTCAAGCTGCTAGTGTATGTATTCTCCATTTTCTTTTTGGAGGCACTGAGAGTTTTGAGTTTTCCTCTTAACTGTGCTTTCACTATATCCCATAAGTTTGTATATGTTTTGTCTTCATTTTCATTAAATTCTAAAGTCTTTAATTTCATTTCTTCCTTTAGCGAGTTTTCATTGAGCACGATGTTGTCCATCTTCCATGTGTATGTGAGCTTCCTGTTGTTTTTGTTGTTATTGAAGACCAGTCTTAGTCTGTGGTGATCTGATAGGATGCAAGGGATTTTTTCAATCTTCTTGTATCTCTTGAGGCCTGTTTTTGTGACTGATTATATGTTCTGCTTTGGAAAAGGTACCATGAGGGGCTGAGAAGAAGGTATATTCTTTTGTTTTAGGATGAAATTTTCTATAGATATCTGTTAAATGCATTTGGTTCATAGCTTCAGTTAGTTTCACTGCATCTCTGTTTAGTTTATGTTTCCATGATCTTTCCATTGATAAGAGTGGGGTGTTAAAGTCTCCCAGTATTATTGTGTAAGGTGCAATGTGTACTTTGAGCCTTAGTAAAGTTGCTTTTATGAATGTGGGTTCCCTGGCATTTGGAGCAAAGATGTTCAGAATTGAGAGTTCTTCTTAGTAGATATTGCATTCAATGAGTATGAAGTTTTTTTCTGTATCTTTTTTGATAACTTTAGGTTGAAAATCTATATTATTCAATATTTGAATGGCTACTTCAGCTTGCTTTTTGGGACCATTTGTTTGGAAAGCATTTTCTATCCTTTTACTCTGAGGTAGTGTCTGTCTTTGTCACTGAGGTATGTTTTCATTAGGCAGTAAAATGTTAGGTCCTGTTTACATACCTAGTCTGTTAGTCTATGCCTTTTTATTGGGGAATTTAGTCCATTAATATTGAGATATAAAGGAGAAGTGATTGTTCCTTCCTGCTATTTTTTTGTTAGAGGTGGAATTATGTTTATGTGGCTATATTCTCTTTGGTTTGTTAAAATTATATTAAAAGAAGATTATTTTTTCCTTTTTTAGAGTTTATAGTTTCTCTACTTGTGATGAAGTTTTCCATTTATTATCCTGGATTTATGGAAAGAAATTGTATAAATTTGTTTTTGTCATGGAATATCTTGTTCTCTATCTATGTTAATTGAGAGCTTTGCTGGGTGTAGAAGCCTATGCTGGCATTTGTGTTCTCTTAGGGTCTGTAGGAAGTCTGCCTAGGATCTTCTGGCTTTTATAGTCTCTGGTGAAAAATCTGGTGTAATTCTGATACATCTGCCATTAGTTATTTGACCTTTTCCCCTTACTGCTTTTAATATTCTTTGTTTTATGCCTTTGGAATTTTGATTATTACATGACAGGAGGAATTTGTTTTCAGATCCAATCTATTTAGAGTTCTGTAGTCTTCTTGTATGTTCATGGGCATCTCTTTCTTTAGGTTTGGGAAGGTTTCTTCTTTAATTATGTTGAAGACATTTACTGGCTCTTTAAATTGCGAATCTTTGCTTCTACACCTATTATCTTTAAGTTTGGTTTTCTTATTGTGTCCTGGATCTCCTGGATGTTTTGAGTTCAGAGCTTTTTGCATTTTGCATTTTCTTTGACAGTTATGTCAATGTTTTCTACGGTATCTTCTGCACCTGAGATTCTCTATTTTATCTCTTTTATTCTGTTGGTGATGCTTGCACATATGACTCCTGATCTCTTTTCTAGGTTTTCTATCTCCATAGTTGTCTCCCTTTGTGATTTCTTTATTCTTTCTATTTTCCTTTTAGATCCTGGATTCTTTTTTTCAATTCCTTCACCTGTTTGTGTTTTCCTATGATTCTTTAAGGGATTTTTGTGTTTCCTCTTTACGGTGGTCTTCTACCTGTTTACCTGTGTTCTCCTGTATTACTTTATGGGAGTTATTTATGTCCTTCTAAAGTCCTCTATCAGCATCATGAGATGTGATTTTTAAGTCTTAATCTTCCCTTGCTGGTGTGTTGAGGTATCCAGGACTTGCCGTGGTGGGAGAACTGGGTTCTGATGGTGGCAAGTAGCCTTGGTTTCTGTTGGTAAGATTTTGTGCTTGCCTCTCTCCATCTCTTTGTCTCTGGTGTTAGTTGTTCTTGCTTTCTCTGACTGGACCTTGTACCTCCTGTGGTCCTGTAATCCTGTGTCAGAACTCTGGCAAGCCTAGCTCTTGGGTACAGATGGACTAGAAGGATCCTGTCCCAGCTGTTCCTTTGTTCCTGTGCCCTGCGCACTCCTAACCAGTCCCACTTTGGACAATTATTGGAGCAAAAATGACAATTTCACCTCTGAGCTTAGGAGTGAGAGCAATCCTGCGAGATCAGCTCTCACCATACAGAGGGCTGTCAAACAACCCCAGCCTGGGGTGCAGATGGAGACCTGAAAGACCTCACTCTCATCTTATTAGCCATTGTTGGCTATGGATAATCAACAGATTCCTAATTTAACATCCTTAAGATGAGGTTTTCCTTGTACTTTTCAAATTCAAGTGAACATTGAATCTTCCACAATATCTTCTTTTTATAAGAATTGCATTCCAGAACATCAATGGTAAATATTTCAGCTATTATGTTGGCATAGCATGCCAGGAGCTATTCATATTCTACCTACCAGTACTGAGAATGCTGACACTGCCAGCTGTCCAGCAAGTGATTCATTCTCTAAATCCCATTTTAGAATTTGTTTACTAAGACTGTTCCTGATACCAACTGTCCTAGATCAAGATGCCCTTGAAGATACAGCATAAGACATCAAATCTGATGAAGAATATTTCTTCAAAGGCCCTTTAACAAGGATGCGTGTAAGGATGGGACTTATGAGGAGGAGGAAAAAGTAAGAAGCTGAGTGAACTGAATGCTCAAATCTCCCCAAGATAGATAGAAGCAGTAATTTTTTTGTGTGTTTGTCCCCAAGTGAATCTTTATATTCTTGTATTTGAAAGCCACTGAATATAGTAAAAAAAAAAAAAAATGACGATTACTATCTAAGAAGGAAATGTCTGCCTATTCTTGCTAGTTCTTTTCAGAAGGGAACTGCCTACTGCTATATCTTAAATTGTTTCCCTCTAGTAATATCAATGATCTATGTCTTACTTCACAGTGTAGCTTGATTATTTGCCTAGGTTGAGGAGTAAGGATCTCATTTTACCTTCTATATGTGGGTATCTTAGTTCCCCACAACGTTTGCGATGGGGACTTCAATTTAACCAATGGAAGATTTTGATTTAAGAATCAGATGTCAGTAGCTCTGTGGATTTATTTTTGTATCCTACATATATTCTTCTGGTGTACTACTCTTCTTTGGGTAGGTATCATACTTCCTAAATTGTTTCAATATAACCACAGTAGTGTCACCATTTAGTACTGTAAGGTATACAAAGTAAATCTTGTCTTCTTGGCTCATACTGAATTCAGTTAATAGTCTTTGTTTTATTTTGAGGAATGTGAGTTTAAGACAACAGTGTAAATGTTAGCAGTTCCCATGTCTTTGATCTCTTCTGTGGTCTTCTATCTTTTTCATATGCAGCATACTAACAGATTCTAGAACAAACTCATAGCCTTTGTAGAAAAGCATTCTTATTACCATGTTCTTGTACACAACCCATTGCCTCTTTGAAGTCATATTCCTCAATAAATAGTGATTATGATTGGACTAGGTACATCTATTTATCAATGTAATTGTTCCTTAAATAACATCTGATAAATGTATGTGTGTGTATATATATATATAATATATATATATATATATGTATATGTAAATAGATTAAAATTTTAAGTACTAATTAACTCTGAAAAAATATAAAAAACAAAAGGTTTTATTAAGAAGCAAAAATAATTAAAATTTTTATTTATAGTATATAGTCCATTAAGTCTTACTTTGAGTTAATTTTTTCTCTAGAAAACAATTATTAAATGCAAAAAATTATAATGATTTATGAAACACATCATTGTATTTACAGTACATTATATATTAAAACCATTTACAATTAATATGAAAAACAGTATTAGTTAGATGGGATACTCAGCATTTGATATAAAAACTTTGAGATTATATGACTTTTGTATTATAGAACCGATTCAGCATAGACACTAACAATGAGTGTATCTTCCCAGGCCAGTTCACACATTTTTAATAATATGATATAAAAATTACATAATTTTTAAGACATTGACAAAGTTCTTTACTTCAAAGTAATATTTCATAATTGTGTTGTAGGCTGTTCCTCTTGAGGATATACAATGATGTATTTTATAAATCATTATAATTATTTGCATTTAATAATTGTTTTCTAGAGAAAAAATTTAACTCAAAGTAAGACTTAATGGACTATATACTATAAATAAAAATGTAATTGTTTTTTGCTTCTTACTAAATAAAATTTTTTATTTTTTATATTTTTTTCAGAGTTAATTTGTATATAAAATTTTAATTTATTTATGTATACATATATGTATATATATAGTTATTTCTAATCTTTTATAATTTCATATTTTAAGGCTTTATTCTCTCATTGCAATATATTTTAATGGTGTTAGCTGTAGAAAAAAACCCTGAAAATTTCACCCTCTATCTCCTAGTCATATTATTTGTTTTCATTGGCTGGTTTTGATTTCATTGGCTGGTTCTACACAACTTCCCAAATCTGCCCCTACTCATCAGAAGGCACTTTGACAGGTCAAATCAGTGGAGCAATGTGATTACACTGTTTCTGGACTCTTAGCTGTGTAAAAAAAAATTTGAGGTAAAATCTTGACACTTTATGATCTGAGAGTATATTATCACAATAAGCTACCTGAGTGGTGACTGAGGCAAAGAAAGGATACAAAGAGTGAATAGATTGAGTCATATTTTAAATCAGTGGAGGATTCTTTCATAGATCAATGGATGAATCAAAACTGGCAGTGATGGTATCCTTCAGTATAAGTTATTTAGCACATAGCACTTGTCTAAATGCATAGACATTCCAGACTCATCTTATTATATTTATGTTTCTCTCTGTTCCTATGGGTATGTAGTAGTAATAACAGTGGCTTAACCTGAGAGGTATTGGGGGGGTGGAAGTGGTTGGAGGTAGAAGTTATTAAGTGATATAATTATATTTTCATTGAAAATGTGATATAAATTTTATAATTTTGAGTATTACAATCATTTCATTTTGAACTGATTTATAGTGAGATGTTTATGAGAAGCTAAAATTGTGTACATTCAATCAGCATAAGAAGTTTACTCTCTAAAATATTTAAGTTTACTCACAAATACAAGAAGATGGAGAAGTAAAGCAAGAAAAGAATGTTCTAGAACAATAACATTTAAATATTAATTTTTAAATCACATTTAGAAATTTCCAAATAAATTATTCTAATATAAGTTTTTTATCTAGAATAGATGAAGAACATTGCAAGGAAAATCAACTTTTTAAATGAAATATTCATACCTATACATTTTAAAATAAAATATTGTTTCAAACATTTTTTCTTAACAATGCCTAAGATGATACAAAAATACCAAACTGCATAAGTACAAACTGAAAGCTTTAATATATTATAATAACCTGAAAGGAAGTACAAGGCCTTTGGGACTGAGTTGAGTATTACAATTGGCAGCTGACATGAGCTTTGCCAACAGGAGCAGATGGTGTAGATATGCTTTGGTTCTACGCCACAACCTCCCCC
>JADRCC010321182.1:0-10127 GCA_019843855.1 Hylomyscus alleni | reverse complement strand
TTTTTTTTTTTTTTTTTAAACCAGAACAGTTCCCCTAGGCATTACTTATGGTCAAAGCAATGGTTTTTCCAGCAAGGACTCATTAATCAGTTGCTAAGCCGCCACAAATTACAGGGGAGAAGGAAAACATCTCAGCAGAGAGGGTAAAGGTAAGGGGCTTATTTGCTAAGCCTAGATGAATAGAGTTGAGAGCGTGCATTCATAAAGAACATGTCAGCCATGTGTTTCATGGAGACCCTGGGTTGTACCAGATCATGTTTTGATTTGGGGAGCAGCTAATTTAACTTTATCTGTGGGAAGGAAGAGCGTGATTCTCTCATTCATGGAACCCATATGAGCTTCTGCTTCTTTCAAATCCCCAGGCCAACTAAAGAGTGTCTTGTATTATTTTCTCAGTAGGGCTCTGTTTAGAATAAAATTAAGCTACTTCCTGGATGGCTAAAAAACAGTCATTGAGTATTATTCAAACAAGGAAGAACACGTAGCTCCCTCAACTTCGATCTACTAGCATCTATATTTTCTTAAGAAGGTAGCTCATAGTTAGACCTATTCATCATTTAAAGAAAAATTCTTGGATAAATAAGGTGAGTGATGATTACTGGCCTATTAGCAAATGTTTTCCTAGGGTTTTCGGATTCATACACATGAGAAAGCTTCATATATTAAATTTTAATGACATAATACAGCTGAGTTTTGTTAAGAATTTTTTATTGTTCTGGCTAAGTGTTCTAATTCCTGTTTCCTTTGGTCTTCTAATTTTTTTTCCTAACATTGTACATTTATTTAAAAAAGAAAACAGGGGGTATTGTTCTGTCTAGAATATATATATCTAGATAAGTACATGTATATATATATATATACATGTACTTATCTAGATATATATATTCTTATCTAGAAAGGCTCTCAGCAAAGGATGTTTGGAAGTAGCAATCAGGAAGAGAAGCCAAATTAAGTTCAAAACATCATTTTAGCTGGTGTACCCAGTTGTTGTTGTTTTAAATGAAAGGTGAACTTAAAATAATTTTGATTTTGTTCTGAGTATGTGGGCACATGTGTAGAGGTCAGAGGACAGCTTTTCTGGTCTCTCCTTCTGTTGGCATCAAGGCCTCTGAAACCTGTGACATCACATAGGTGGGCTTCACAGACCTGTTGCCAAGGCAACAGCTACCATATTCCCAGAATCTACTGGGCTTACTTCCCACCTTTACCTATGACCACCACGTCACCACCCATATATATATATGGAATGCCCCCCTCTCCCCCTCTTCTCTTTCCACCGCCACCCCGTCTCTCTCGCTCTCCCAATAAAACCTTTTACAAGTGGAATTGTGTGGGCCTAGTGTGTTCTGTGTCCAGATACAAGCTTCTATTCTAACATGAGAGCTGCTATTCTAACACATCACCTTCCAGCTTCACATGGATTTTGGAGATGGAACGCATATCTCCAAGATTGCTCAGCAAATGTCTTTACCCACTGAGTTATCTTGCAAACCCAAAACCCAGGTGTACCTATTTTGTAGGGGGAAAATGAGATACATCAATACTTTCTCTTTTAATTTCAATTTTTAAAATATTTATATAATAAATAAAGTGACCTTTTAGGATAAAAAGTATGAGGGTATGTCATTATATTAAAAATGTCAACATGGGGGTGGACTGGAGAAATGGCTCAGGGGTTAAGAGCTCTGACTGTTCTTCCAGAGGCCCCTGAGTTCAATTCCCAGCAACCACATGGTGGCTCACAACCATCTGTAATGTGTGAAGACAGCAACAGTGTAACCACATACATGAAATAAGTAAATCTTTAAAAAAAAAGTCAACATGTAATATTATTTCATATTCTTTTGTGGCTTTGGAAGCTAGAAGTCATGGATATATTTGACTTTTCACCTGGAAAGTTAACTTTGAACATGTTTAGAACTAATATATCTCAGGACTGTTTCTACTATATTTGGGGGAAAAAAAAGGCAGGGGACTCCATCTTAGATCAAGGAGCGATTCCTCCTGTGGAAGTCTAGTGGGCAACTGACTATACTTCGGACTGTTTGTGTAAATACCCATCTTCCTCATTTGGTAAACACATCTCTACATTCAGTATGCCTCTGGGGACAAGCATTTGGGAACCATGTGAAGTCAAGCATCCTTTCCCTGCCCTGTTTTTGGGAGCAGGGCAGCAGGGCAGCAGGGAGTAGGTTTTAGTATCACTTTATAGACCACTTTATAGATCTGTAACCATGCCTCTAGGACTGCAGCAGTCCAGCTAGCTCCCACAGTCCTGTTATCACACAAACACAGGCTTTCCCCTGTTCTCCAGGGCACTGGGTTTTCCTGTCCACCATATTGTTCTCAGATGTTTGCTAGCTCTTAGCTGACCATTTTCTTTCACTGATAAACTTGAAGGAAATTGTAGTGGCTATTCAAAGATGGCCAGAAGCATCCCTTCAACTCTTTAGATAACAAAAAAGGAACTATTTTCTTTTTTTTAAAACTGTGAGACTAACTCAACATTTATAATCATGAGTAGTTCCATCAGTTGGAGCCAAGTGACCACTGCTAATGTATAATTTCCAAAGCTTATATGAATGAGAGGAACAGTTTTCCTTTGTTCTACTGTTAACAGTTTAGATTAATTTAAATTAATTAAGCGCAAACAGAAAACCAGGGCTAAGCCCAGATGCTTATAGCTCTTCTGTGAAACTGGAACAAATTTGCAAACTCAGTAAGAATAGAGCTAAAAGCAGTGAAACTCAAATTAACAACATTAGTTTGATGTGGCAGATGGTTTGTTGAAATTCAGTTGCCGCTTACAGTTTAAACACATTACTGGTTGTCACTCTATAGATGCCAGAACTCAACTCACCTCTGCTGTTGCACCAGGCAATGGAGTGCTGCCAGCTCCTCTGTTTGACCAATGGAACTTTTGGAAACTTTGTACCTGAACCTCATTTGCTTTCAGTTGGCCTTTTTCCCTAAATCTACTTCTGTCTCTCTCTCTCTCCCTTCTCTATATAACTTGTATCTATGCCTTGGCAATTTAGTACAACATATATACAATGTATTCCAGCTCCTTCCTCACCCTGACCACCCCATACCCTCTCACACCTCTTCCTCTTACTTTCATATTGCCTTATTTGGAGATTTCACTGAGTTTTCTGTTAGTTCTGTGTACTTGATGCAAGCACAGGCATTTCAAAACTCACTAAGAAGTTTACTTTCTTTTTCTCTCTCCTGCTGCCTGGTCCTAGAAGAACTGGATATATCTTTTTTCTGCTTCACCTTTATATGTGACCAGTCCAAGGCATTTTGTTTTAGTTGCAGGAATAGATTAAAAAGAGGAAGAGCTGCGGGAGAAAGTTTATGGTTTTCCAGTTATCCTTGAGTATGTTTGGACCCACAAGTGGGGGAAACGACATTCTAAAAGACAGAAGAATTTTGGTATGGAGACATATATGCAAGCTTGAATAAAGATGATGCCCTCTTGCTCCTTAGCATGGAAGAGATATATCGTAACTCGTAATGTCTACCTTCTAGACCAACTGGCAGCCTGGGTCCCTCAGGACTTGCACTTGAGACTTGAGGCAATAGATCACTGGGAGCATGAGGCAGGGTTACTGTGAGACCTATTCAAAAGGGGAGGAAAAAAATTCCCCCCTCCCTCCCTCCCTCCCTGCCTCTCCCTCTCTGCCTGCCTCCCTCCCTCCTTCTCTCCCCCCCCACCCCCTCCCACTCTCTGAAGATAGAGCCATAGTATGGGAATCCACAAATCAGCAGCTCAGTTAGCAATGTGACTTATCATTTCCCTAAACTGTAGCTCTTCAGAGTAGCCAGTGTGTGACAACCGTGTTTCTTATCTGTGACAAGAAACTGGTGTGAGAAAGTGTCAACACCTTAATTCTTGAAGTTTCCCCATGAAAAAAGTCTGTGCATCTAAACCCAGGTACCTGATGGAGCTGGATTGTACTGTGGCGCATTCCCGAATTTTAAGGTTATTGTGGGCAGGAACAGATTTGTAGTTTGAATCAGTTTAAAGACAACCCTTTGAGTATAGTATTGGCCCAAACTCTTGTCTTCTCCCTCCATTTGTTGTTCAATTGCCTAATGTAGAAAAAAAGTCAGTGTTCTATACACCTATTACAGCTGGGCAGTGGTAGTGCATGCCTTTAATCCCAGCACTTGGAGGCAAAGACAGGCAAGTTTCTGAGTTCAAGGTCAGCCTGGTCTACAAATTGAGTTCCAGAACAGCCAGGGTTATACAGAGAAACCCTGTCTCGAAAAAAACAAAACCAACCAAACAAAAAAAAAACATCTTTCTATACACCTATTACTTGTGAAATCAAAATGTCTTTCTTTTTGTGAATCTTTACAATTTTCTGTAGTGATACATTTTTTTTTCTGTGAATATTTGTACTGTTAATCCTGAGATTGGCTGAGATTTCACTATTTTGGGCCAAATTTAAAGTAAGTTTTATTAAATACTAAATACTGACCAAGAGATGGACTTTTGGACTGAGCCATGTGTAGCAGGAGTTTATAAGGACAAACCTACAGGCCAACCGTACTTTCCCATGAGGTGTTGTTGTTTTCTAAGAACTACAACTCCCAGCATTCCAGGAAGTTACCTGGTCTTTGGACTGGTGGGGCTTACAGGTTAATTTTGAGTGTTATAGTTCCTGCGTCAAAGTTTAATTGTGCTATACTATATCACTGGATATTTAATATATAATAGAATCACTGAATATTTAAGCTGGGACACTAAGAGGATGTGTCTTTAGAAACATTTTTGTAGATGTCTCAAAAGGGAATTTCTTCTTTTTAAAAAAGTTATACAAAAAGAAATGCAACCACAACCACACGTAGAAAGAACATGTGTGACTTAAGAGGGCAGCACATCCATATTATTCAATGCATATAGAAGAACTTTAAAAAATCATGATGACAAATGAAAGCAACGGAAATCCAATGATTTCTGGAAGGCATCCTTGAGAGATCTGGTTATTTGGATTGTAACACAAGTTCAGGTAATTTTATTCAAACTGACTTAAATAATTTTGTGGTTTGTTTTTTTTTTTTCAGTTTCTCCTCAAGGGCCCGAGTCAATTTTTATTATAGATATTTTAGTCTTGTTAGTTCCAAATGCCCACGGACCTCTTTTAAAATCATTTTGTGTTTTAATAGCTCTATTAGCATCTTTGTTCCTAGGACATGGTGGCCTAAGATATCAGCCATCAATATTCCCTGAAGAGACTAGAAATCGTTAATAGATAGGCGAAAACATCTTAGACATTAAAACAATTTATAGCTCTCAAAATGCAACCCTAGCAAACCAACTCTCACTCTCCAGTATCAGAGAGCATTTATTTATTCACTCATTCATTTTGTTGCTAGGAAATGAGCCTAGGGCCTCACACATGCAAAGCATATGCTCTTCCATGGAGCTAGCCCCTGACGAGAGAAGTTAAGTTTAATTTTTTCCCCTTACTTATAAAGATAATGAGAAAGAAAGAAAGAAAGAAAGAAAGAAAGAAAGAAAGAAAGAAAGGAAGGAAGGAAGGAAGGAAGGAAGGAAGGAAGGAAGGAAGAAAGAAAGAGAGAAGGAAAGAAAGAAAAAAGTTTGAGAAGCCTCATCCTCCGCTCAGGGAAATGAATTGGCAAGAGGTACCTCAGAGGCCATGGAGTGTCATCCTCACTGCCTTTCTGAATGCACGCAGTCCTGTGTCCATTTTGCTCAGAAATACCCTTCCTGGTATCCTTGTTTGAAACATAATTTTACCCTCTGTACTGAGAAAGGAGACTCTTCCAGGTTATCTCTTTGTTCCTAAACAAATCTAGCTGCTGGAAGCTCCCAGATCTTGTCAGCAGGCTCAGAGGTTTGCCTTCCCTTTGTGCAGAAGAGGGTCAGTTCACACCTGGGATGTCTGTCTCCTGACAGGGTTTTCCACTTTCCAGCTTTTTTGAGGCTTTTCAACTAACAATGGGATTAGGTCTTCATGGTTTTCTGATTCTTTTAGATGTTTTAGATATGCAGTTGATACTTCTATCTATCTATCTATCTATCTATCTATCTATCTATCTATCTATCTATCTATCTATCTACCTATCTAATATATTAAGACTGCATCTATCTATGTAACCCTGGCTGTCCTGGAACTTACATAGATCCTCCTGACTCTGCCTCCTGACTGCTGGGATTAAAGGTATGCTCCACCATTGGCTGCTTGCAGTTAATACTTTTTGTTGTTTTGAGACAGGGTCATACTATGTAGTCCTGACTGGCTAGGAACTTGACTATGTTGACCAGGTTGGCTTTGAACTCACAAAGACCCTCCTGCCTCTGCCTCTCAGGTGCTATAACTCACAGGTGCCACCATGCCCGTGAGTTAATACTTCTAAAAATACTTGAAGAAAGAAGTTTTTGGTGACCTCTTAATCTAGCTTCCTCATGTGTTACACTGGTCTCTGTTTAGTTGTATGAACGGGTATGTCTGTGATCTGTAGTTGCTGTCATTTTTAGTCATTCTCTGGGTTTGTTAATTTATAACTCTGGCTTCTGAGAAACTACTGGTGATGAAAATTTTGAAATCACTCAAAGAGCTAATGAAATGTTCAGCTCTAAATTCACCTCCAAAAAAAGGGGTGGGAATGAGCTTTTGGATGAAGCATTCAGTGTCCTCAGATGCCCTGATAAGCAAGGGAGAACCATTGCCAGCTGCCCCTTGTACACATGGCCTCGTTATCTTGTCTGTCCTAGGAACGGCGGTTCAGAGAGTTAGTGTGGGTGTGGTCCAGGCAGCGATCTGGAATCAGGGAAACTGCTAGTTGCTATCCAGCTGGGCCCCTCTGCCATTATGCAGCGAAGCTGCTGTCTAGCTGCCTCTTGCAGGAAAAAACTGGTCATGTTTGCAGTCCCTGCTGTGGTGTGAGACTTCTCTCCCTTCCTAAAGTCAATTATTTGAAGTGATCAAGAGCTCTTGCTTACAGATAGGTTGAATTCCAACAGTTTGTTTCAATGATAGATGTTTCGAACTTGAAAACAATTTCCCCCTCCTCGCAGGAGTAATAAAAGAAACAAAAGGCTCATAGAAATCTATTTGATTTTCATTTGCAAAGGAAAGCAGTAGAATAAGTGAGGTCTGATTTGGAAGCGAAGATGGCCTCCACAAATGTGCTATTCACAACTGAAAATCAAACAAGTAAGTTAATGATAAAACATGGCTTTTATAATGACCCTATTATGAGATGCTGGGCTCAGTAGTGTGCACCTATTCAGAAGGCTGAGATGGAAAGGTTGTTTGAGTTCAGGAGTTTGAGACCAGCCTGGAAAACATAGCAAACCTTTGTTATAAGAAAAAATAAAAAGGGCTAGAGAGCTCAGTGGTTAAGGCTGGTAGCCCGGAATCATCTGTAAGTCCAGTCCCAGGGGATTTGCTGTTCTCTTGGGATGTGAAGCATAGACATACGTGTAGACAAAATACCTGTTCACATAAAATAAAGAGAAAAAAAGTTGAAATGGAAGTTAGAGAGATGTAGATTGTTGAGGGGAAAATTCTCAGGACATTTCGAAGTTAAGGAAGTTTTACTTTATAGTGACTATAATGATCAACTAGTACCAGTCGGCCACCATAGGACTCAATTTTAATCACAGAGAAGGAATGTAGAGAAAAAGAGGAGATATATTGGGTTAGTTTCCTAGAACTTGGACTTTGGAATAAAGTAGTTTACTGGAGATCCAATTCTGGGTCAACTCCTCTAGGGAAAAGAGGGACTGAGCTCATGCTATCAGGAGCCCAGGAGCAGGCACATCAGATTTGTTAGAATGGAAGCTCAAGTCAGGACACACCACACACTAGACCCAAACAGTTCCATGTATAAGAGGTTTAATTGAGAGGGACAGAAGGGGCAGTAGTGGAGAGAGAAGAGGGGGAGAGAGAGAGAGAGAGAGAGAGAGAGCAAGAGGAACATTTCTCGTGTATATATATATGGGTTCTGACATAGTGGCCACAGGTAAAGTTGGGAGGTGAGCTCAATGGATTCTGGGATTATGGCAGCTGTTGCCCTGGCAACAGGTGTGTGAGGCCCGCCCATGTGACATCACGGGCTTTGGAGGCCACGATGCTAAGAACAGCCCTTTAGAATTGTCTCATCTCAACATAAGGTACATGGCTCCTCATTGACCAGTGTGTGAATGTGGGCCCCTCCCAGGAGTGGGACATCAGGAACATCCTGGGGAAGCACTCTCCCAATGCCCTAGGCCCCCAACCTTCCTAGCTGGGGTACACAAGGGCACTTGTCTCACTCCTAAAATTACAGAATGCACCACAGACCCAGCTTTTCTTTTCTCCCATAACTGGTGAAGAATAGAAGATGGAAGAAAAAGCTTTGTTGACATAGGGGAAAAGATGGTGTGTGGGAGAATTAGTCAAACAAGGATTTATGTGAGAAGGCCATCCAGTCAGAGAACAACTCCTGCAGCATGCTACTGGAGAAGAAAAGGAGATGGATGGGGAGGGGAGACCCTGACCAGGCTCTGGGAAGGAAGTGGATAGGGTGGGGAGACCCTGCTCAGGCTCCAGGCTTTCTTGCCAGAGCAGCTGACTGAGATGCTGGGGAGGGTGTTCCTGTGTCCTGGTGTTGATCATAGGGCCCAGCAGATGAAGTCATGAATCCAATGTTAGACCTGTTTGTGTGTGCATGTGTGTGTGCACCTGTGTGTGTGTGTGTGTGTGTGTGTGTGTCTATGTGTTTTGCTCTGTGACATTTTGCGTTGTGATGCTCTCTGGGGCACCAGCGGTGTTAAAAATCAGTTAAAACTGATTAAGGAATCTTCTCTTCTCCAGAGCACTAGCCATTGGGAACTAAGAGGTCACTAGAATGTTTCCAAGTACATTAGGAGTCAACTTTGAGAAGAGGAAATGCAAAGCACTTTTCTCCTAATACCAGAGGTCGTGTTATCATCTAAGGAGAAACAATCCCTTAAATGTGGAGTATGCTCAGGAGAGATAGAAAATGGAAGGAGAAAATGGATTCATCTTTCTGTCTGTATCTAGGGATATAAGCGGCTGAACTGTCCAGGGTGTTATGTAAACCTCAGGATTCAGGTGCCTTGTTATTTTCTTGTTTATTTAGTCCATGATAATGTGACTTCTACAGGTATCTGAGGATCCTTCTGGAGCTTCTATTCTAGTCATTGCCTTTTAGGCATCTAGTTGGGCTAGTCAGTCTGTAATTGGCTATTGTATTTTTTTTTTCTTTCTGGAATCCAGGTTTGTCTCTGCTTAATGGAAAATGACTAATCATCTGACATAGTCCGTTCTGCCTTTCTTGGTCCTGTTTTATAATTAGTAAAAGTAATGATAGTGACGGTTGTGATGTTGATGGTCACTTGTCTTCTCCCTAGAGCTGGGGATGGATCCGGGTATGGGGCATGCAAGCTCGTTTACTGCCTAGGAAATGACCTCCTGTGCACATCAGGGTTTGATGGGAACGGTGGAGGAAGCCTAAGGGTGGGTGTGAAGGAGTGTTTATCGCTGGTTCCACTTTCATGAGAACCATTATGAGGAGCCTAGGCTAGCCTCTGTCCCGTTCAGTGCAGTGATTACACTTCAAGCCAATGTTTATGTTCTCATTGCTGGTGATAACGGGTAGGGTGGCTTTGAGAAACATAACATGTGGGAAAAGTTTATCTCTGGGCTCTCCACTCCTCTGGCAGAAATCTCTTTTTAAAATATCCCTCCAGACTTCAGGCTGACCACCTCTTAATGCTCTGCCCAGGCACTTAGACTGCTAGCTAAGTTCCCTAGCTTCTTGTATTTCTACTGAAAGACTTACTCTGTCTGGGTTCCATGACATCCAGGCCATTGCTGATCAACTATTCATGCCAAACTGTTAGTAGCTGATAAAAATCAACTCTAATATAGTCCTCGCAAGAACCATTTCCATGTTAACCTGCCTAGTGTATTTTAGAGTCTTAATTCCAAGTTTCCCTAGCTGCCTGTTGACGGAAAGATTCATAAACACAAGACATGTTCCTGGAGTTTCAAATTGACTTAAATATTGTTTTCATGTTATAAAAATAGCGATTTATGATTCAGTAGAAAGAAAAATTCCACCCATATCTTGTGGGGGGGGGG
>JADRCC010321173.1:2713-12795 GCA_019843855.1 Hylomyscus alleni | reverse complement strand
GATCATCAATGGGAGGAGAGGCCCTTGGCCCTGTGAAGGTTCTGTGCCCCAGTGTAGGGGAATGCCAGGGCCAATAATTGGGAGAGGGTGGGGTGGCAAGCAGGGGGAGGGAGAGGCAACAGGGGTTTGTTCTTGTTGTTTTGTTTGTTTGGTTTGTTTTTTGTTTTTTGGAGGGGTCTGGTTTTTTTTGGAGGGGAAATTGGGGAAGAAGAAATCATATAATATGTAAATAAAGAAAATATCTAATAAAAAAAAGAATACTAACTTCCAGGCAGCTAGGATGAGGGTCTTAAAGACCACACCTACAGAGACACAACTACTCCAACAAGGCCACACCTCCTAATAGTGCTGGGTCTGTGTTTCTACACAATGTTAACATTTCAATCCATGTGACTGACTTAAGTAGATGGTCCTTTCCAATATAGGTGCATATTAATCCATCAGTGGAAGACTTGACTGGAATTAAACCCCAGCCTCCTGTGACCAAGAATATTCTCTTGGAAGCTGTCTTCAGACTTAAATGGAACACCAGATTTCTGGTTCTCCACCAGCCCACTCAGTGAAAGTTTGAGACTTGTTAGTCTCTATAGTGAAGGAGGTCATTTCTTAGACCATATATTATTTATGTACTACACCACCCCACACCACTTTGGCAGCCTTTTTCTTTCTTTCTTTCTTTCTTTCTTTCTTTCTTTCTTTCTTTCTTTCTTTCTTTCTTTCTTTCTTTCTTTCCTTTCTTTCTTTCTTTCTTTCTTTCTTTCTTTCTTTCTTTCTTTCTTTCTCTCTCTCTCTCTCTCTCTCTCTCTCTCTCTCTCTCTCTCTTTCTTTCTTTCTTAGGTATTTTCTTTATTTACATTTCAAATGATATCTCCTTTCCCTGTTTCCCCTCTGAAAAAAACCCTATTCCCTCCCCCCTGCCCCTGCTCACCAACTCACCCTCTCTTGCTTCCTGACCCTGGCATTCCTGTACACTGGGGCATAGAGCCATTACAGGACCAAGGGCTCCTCCCTTTGATGACTAATTAAGCCATCCTCTGCTACATATGTAGCTGGCGTGATGAGTTCCACCATATGTACTCTTTGGTTGGTGATTTAGTCCCTGGGAGCTCTGAGGGTACCGGTTAATTCATATTCTTGTTCCTCCTATGGTGCTGCAAACCCCTTCAGCTCCATGGTTCCTTTCACTAGCTCCTTCATTGGGGACCCGCTCAGTCTAATGGATGGCTGTGAGCCTCTACTTCTGTATTAGTTGGACACTGGCAGAGTCTCTCAGGAGACAGCTATATCTGTCAGCCAGCACTTGCTGGCATCCACAAATGTGTCTGGCTTTGGTGATTGCATATGGGAAGGATTCCCAGGAGGAGCAGTCTCTGGATTGTCCTTCCTTCAGTCTTTGCTCCATAGTTTGTGTCTGCAACTCCTTCCATGAGTATTTTGTTCTGGCTTTTAAGAAGGAATAGAGTATCCACACTTTTGTCTTCCTTCTTCTTGAGTTTCTTGTGGTTTGTGGATTGTATCTTGTGTATTCTGAGCTTCTGGGCTAATATGCACTTATTGGTGAGTACGTACTATGTGTGTTCTTTTGTGATTGGGTTACCTCACTCAGGATGATATTCTCCAGATCCATCCATTTCCCTAAGAATTTCGTAAATTCATTATTTTTAATAGCTGAGTAGTACTCCATTGTGTAAATGTACCACATTTTCTGTATTCATTCCCTTGTTGGGGAACATCTGGATTGTTTCAAGCTTTGGGATATTATAAATAAGGCTACTATGAACATAGTGGAGCATGTGTCCTTATTACATGTTGGAGCATCTTCTGGGTATATGCTCAAGGGTGGTATAGCTGGGTCCTCAGGTAATACTATGTCCAATTTCCTAAGGAACAGCCAAACTGATTTCCAGAGTGGTTGTACCAGCTTGTAATCCTACCAGCAATGAAGGAGTGTTCCTCTTTCTCTACAACCTCTCCCTCCTTGTACAAAGCTCAAGTTCAAGTGGATCAAGGACCTCCACATAAAACTAGATAAACTGAAACTAATAGAAAAGAAAGTGGGTAAGAGCCCCATGCACATGGGTACATGGGAAAAATTCCTGAACAGAACTGCAATAGCTTAAGCTCTAAGATCAAAACTTGACAAATGGGACCTTCTAAAATTGCAAAGCTTCTGTAAGACAAAATACACTGTCAATAGGACAAAAAGGCAACCAACAGAATGGAAAAAGATTTTTACCAATGCTACATCTGATAGAGGACTAATATCCAATATATACAAAAAACTCAAGAAGTTAGGCTCCAGAGAACCAAATAACTATATTTAAAAATGGAGTATAGAGCTAAACAAAGAATTCTCAACTGAGGAATACCAAATAGCTGAGAAGCACCTAAAGAAATGTTCAACATCCTTAGTCATCAAGGAAATGTAAATCAAAACATCCAAGATTCTACCTTACACTTGTCAGCATGGCTAAGCTCAAAAACTCAGGTGACAGTAGATGCTGGTTCCCTCTTTCAACAGACTAGTACATCATAGTAATTCATCAACAAGTATGTTCTATTCTGATTCCAAAATATATCTAACAGTCATCTATTTTATTCTGTTTCTACTGCCATTAAATTCTAACAGTCACAAATTTCTCTCTAAATGACTATAATAGTCTCTGCTACAACTAAATATGGAAGGTTTGACAAAGCAATCAGTGTTGAAAACTTGGTTTTCAAATTGTTGCTAGTGGGATACGATGAAAGCTTGACTTAGAGGCCAATGGAAATTATGCATGGTTAGGACAAGACTGGTGTTTCTCCTCACTGAAAAGCAAAGACTGATTTTACACGCTCTCCTATGAGTACCTATCTCAGCACAAGCTCATAGGCAATGAGGCCACCCAACCATGGACTGAAATCTCAGAAACTGTGAAACAAAATAAACACTGCTTGTCATAACATAGTCATCTCTATCATTTTGTCAAAGTGACAGGTAATTGCCTAACACAGCTTTCTTTAGGGTTCCTATATTTACACTAAAGATATACAAACTATTTTTGAGATAACACTCAAATTTACTCTTTAAAATGTTATTTTATTGTATTTATTAATAAATTGTGTGTGGGAGCTGGAGAGATGGCTCAGCAGTCAAAAGCATTGGCTGCTCATCCAGAGGTCTTCACTTCCCAGCAATCACATGGTGGCTCACAACCATCTGTAGTGGGATCCAATGCCTTCTTCTGGTGTGTCTGAAGAGAGAGACACTGTACTCACATATATAAAAGAAGTAAATTTTATAAAAAAAGAGAAGAAAGAAATTTTGTGTGTGTGTTTACACATGTGTATGCATTATGCCAGAGTGTGTATGTGGAAGTCCAGGACAGCTTGAGGGAGTCAATTCTTTCCTTCTGTCATGGATTCCAGGACAGTTTGAGGGAGTCAATTCTTTCCTTCCATCATGGAGTCCAGTATGGGGCTGCGGTTATCAGGCTTCTTTAAGGGGCACTTTTCTCCCCTAAGCCATCTTGTTGTACCAAAACTTTCTTTTAAAACACAAAAAAGTTTAAGTATCAATATAAATATTATAAGTTATAATTTGTTTAATGAAATAATAGCTCTTGATTTATACCTACATAAACAAATAAGAGATAGAAGGAAAGGCAAAGGCCTTACGGGAAAATGACATTCAGTAATAGGGAAATAACTAAGGCACTGAAATCACTGGGTAAAATGTCAACAAGGAAAAAGATGTTCCATGACTTCAGACTATTCACTAAGAACATATGCATTCATTACAAGCTAAAAATTAATAACAATCATGAAGAAACATTGTAAAAGTAATTTAGAGATTCTGATGATCTGATATTTTGAGAAGGGTTCAATGTAAGGTAGATGGGGTTCTTGTCATACCTACATAGTCTAACTCATCATAATGAATTGTTACATTTAGCCAAGATGTGTTTTCTCTGTTCCTTTTTTGCTATTTTAAACAACACCAACTAAAATGATTGACTATGCCCCAGGCCTTCAGCCCTTCAGAACTAGAAAGATGGGGTAGGGCAGTTCCTCATTGTCAGCAGACATGAGTTCTGCTATGACACAGATCTGCAGATGAATACATATTCTAGAACCAGGCTGAACGTGACCTCTGAAGATTAATTCTGTGACTTCCTCCCCTACACAGGCTCCTCTTTCAAATGACTTCAAAGCCTTCAAAATGATGGTACATTGTTCTGCACAATTTTTTCTATTTTCTATTTTAAATAAGAAAAAGAAACCACTTTAACATGTTAAATATTTTGCCCAAAGTTATATGATTAAATTAAAAAGATGAAATTTAAAACCTGGTGATAGAGGAAGAATCTGGAGTCTTGGTCATTGCATGACAATGTGTTCTCAATGGTTGTTGTATGTCTGCTAATGGAATTGTTCTGAGTTAATATAATCTTTTGCAAAGCATTCCAATGAACTGACATGTAAACTTAAGGAAAATGTACTCTTTAAATCTAATCCAATCAAACAAAATACATTAGTGTTCTTTAAAGATCTGCTTTCGCATGTATTTGGATTTTCCTGCAAAGACCAGAAGAGTGGATTGGATCTTCTGAAGCTGCAGTCACAGGTGCTGGGAACTGAATTGCAGTCCTCTGCAAGAGCAACATACTCTTTTAACACTGAGCCATCTCTCCAGCTCCTAAAATGCTGCTGTGGAGAGGGACACTTATTACTAGAGTCTCAACTGATAATATGAAGTCATTTCATTTTAACTAGGAATTTTTCTCAGTTAATTGGCAGTGCTTTTATAAACTCATATTCAGCTGAGCTAGCAACAAAGACAATGTTTACTAGACTCTGTGTTGAGTTTGAGGGATTTCAGAACTGATCAATGAAAAAGATATGGAGCAGGTTTTGTTTGGACAATATCTTAACATTTTGTTGTAACAGAAATCCTTCACACATGGCATAATCAATGGCTACAGTTCTTGATGGGATAAGTGTGACCCTCCTACAGCTGAGGGCTGATTCTTCAGACCCTGCCTTGCTACAGATAACCACGCCTCTCTGCCCACCTCCTGCTAATTGCCATGCCTCTCTCCAAGTTCCAGTTACGCCGGAAGTCCTGCCTCCAGAGACTAAAGAAGAAGTTGCTGATTGGGCCAAGTTGCTGACGAACTTGGGGGAGGAGTTTTGCAATTAGCAGGAGGTGGGCAGAGAGGCGTGGTTATCTGTGGCAAGGCGGGGTCTGAAGAATCAGCCCTCAGCTGTAGGAGGGTCATAGCTGCTGGCTGTTACAGATGAGTAAGGATAGGGGTGCCACCCAAGAAACAAGAATACACAGAAAGAAATACAAAGAAAGCACAGAATACAATGTGGAAAGGGACATAGAAGGATGCTATATATTATTTGATGTCCTGCAGCAGCACCGTCAGAAGTTAAATCAGATAGCTGCAAAAGGTACCAACAAGTCAGGGTCCTTATAGCTGTACCATTCATTTCTTCTATGCTAACATCTACTGGGTATGAACTATCCTGGTAGGAAAATTACAAAAGCTGTAAATTGCCAGAAATATATTTATTGAGGCAATATTACAATCAATCAGATACGTAAATTTCTCATATCCACGCCAGTAGGTTCTAGAGCTCACAAGTTGTGGGCTTGTGGAAAGAAAGAATTTGGGACTGGAGATTCAGAAAAAAAAATGGTAAAATGTACTTGTCTAGCCTGCATGGAGTACTAGACCTGACTCCCAACACCACATGAAACCTGACATGACTCCCTCCAGGAATCACTCATTGTAGGACAGTGGTTTTTAACCTTCCTAATGGTGTGACCCTTTATTACAAGTCCTCATGTGGTTATTTCCCCCTAAGCACAAAAATATTTTCATTACTACTTCATAACTGTAATTTTTCTACTGTTATGAATCATAATGTAAATATCTGTTTTCTGATGATCTTGGGTGACCCCTCAGAAAGGCTTGAGGGGTGTTGACCCACAGGTTGTAAACCACTGTTCTATGCCTAGGATAGCCATAGTTATATAACACCCTATCTTGGAAGGGGGGAAGCTAGGAGAGAGAAAGAGGGAGAAATAAAAGGAAGGAAAAAAGGAAATAGCTTGGGGTGGGGGTGGTCATCTTTGGTTTATTTGTGTAACAATTCACATAACAGTAATGCAATTCACTGGCCAGGGGCCAGTGTGATATCTCAACAAGGAAGGCATTGTTGGGCAAGTCTGACTACCTGACTTCAATCCCTGGAACCCACACAAAAGTAGAAGGAGAGAACCCACTCCTCAAAGCTGTCCTCTGTCTTCACATGTACTTCCCCAGACCCTGCACATTAATAATAAATGAAAACTAGAAAAAAAAAAGCATCAGTGGTCAAAGAACAACAATTTACCTCTTAGAGTCTCTAGGCCCAGATATAATCACAACCTTCTGTTCTTTGGCAGGTAGATACTAAAAGTCAAAGCAGTGTTTGTTTAAGCTGATGAGAATATCAAAAGTCTTTGAGAAATTGGCTGACTGCCAGGGATTGGGACAGTGTTTGCCGTCCTGAGCACTTCCAGGAGGAAGTGGTAAAAGATTGACCCAACCTTTTCATTTCTGTATTTGAATAGTCACCTGCTGCTGGCTGGTCTGTGGAAACACACGACTCCTAAATAAAACACAGTTTCACTTCAGGCATCCATGAGGGAACACAAGGTGGAATTGAGAATCTGTACGCCAAAGGGGTTCAAAGGAGAATGCAGACCAGGAAGTCTCACAAAGGGGCTAGAGGAATTTTGGACTTGCTATAAATACCTATGCTAAGCTGTACATTGGCATCTGTGGATGCCACAATATGAAAACAGCTTTCTCTCTAAACTTGGACATGTTAGCAAAATTTAGATTAAAAAGAAATTCCAGCTGTGTTACATTCCCATTGATGGCATGGAGAATGTTCACTTCGGTTCACAGTCATTGAGGAGCCCAGGTTAAGAGAAAGGCCACCATCCTGCAAAATTGTGCCATCCAAACTACTATAGACATGGGAGCAAGAAAATAAAATCAGAAGGGTGACACATCTTTACAGTGATCAGTGTTAGGAACTTGAAAAGAACCACAAAATGTGGGTGGGGAAGATTAGACTACACAATAGTGGATGAGTACTGTGTTTATGATGATAATTCTATTGCTACATCTGGGGGGTATTTATTTAATGTGTGTGTGTGTGTGTGTGTGTGTGTGTGTGTGTGTGTGTGTGAGAGAGAGAGAGAGAGAGAGAGAGAGAGAGAGAGAGAGAGAGACTTTGTGCAAGTTGTGGAATACAGAGGACAATTTGGGGGGTTTGATTCTCTCCTTCTATGTGAGTCTCATGGATTGAACTCAGGTCCTGAGTTACAGCAAACACCTTGACCTGCCCAGCCACTATTCTATCCCAAGCTGCTTTTAGTTTGTTTTGTTTTATTTTAAAGACAAGTCTCCAGATTCTTTGTTCATCTATGTAGATAAGCCTGGCAGTGAGCCTATAGATGTCTGCCTGCGACATCCTGCTAAGTGCTGGAATGAAAGACATGCAATAGTGACCTTCAAGATCATGAAGGTTAATATATTTGTATTTGTTTCTTATAGGTCACTAATGCATGACCACAGAATAACTGATATTATATATAGTCATGTAGTCATATAGTCATATAGTTCTGCAGGTCTAAAAAGGTCTAAAATCTAAGATGGGAATCCAAAGCCTGCTGTCAGTATGATGACAGTGGCTCCCTCTCTCTTCTCTAATAGTCTTTCTCTTATTACATTATCCAGTCTTAGTCTCTTCTGTTTCCCTCTATTACACATAACTTTTGAGACTATATCCAAAATGGATAACCAAGAATATTCTTGCTATGTTAAGGATCAAGTAATTAGATTCCTAATTCCATCTGTCATCTTAATTCTCCTTTGCCAAATAATGTAACATGATCTCCAAAATATGTTACCAGAGGCATTTTTAGTGTCAGTTTCTTGAATAGTATATACTGGGTTTTATTATGTTTTCCTGTAATTGTTTTCTTTGAGAAAAACTTGCCTTGCTACTACTAATGCTTTTAGAAGTAAAAAACTATTAGGGAAAATACTTATAGAAAATAGAATAATGTTGGTACTGTTGAACCAAACAAAGCTGCAGTGTTGAAGAAAATTGGTAGCAAAAAATAAATACTGAATAGTATTCAGTATAGTTAAAGTTTCTTTTTTTAAGTTTTACATGTAACCATGCAGAAAGCATGACTTATATGTACTTGGGAAAAAGAATAGACAAAAGGATAAAATACCTTACCCCCTCAGGATTGTAATATTTTTTAGGGTTATACAGAGAAACACTGTCTCGAAAAACAAAAACAAAAAAAAAAACCAAAACAAACAAACAAAAAAACAGGCAGTGGTGACCCACGCCTTTGATCCCAGTACTTGGGAGGCAGAGGCAGGAGAATTTCTGAGTTCGAGGCCAACCTAGTCTACAGAGTGAGTTCCAGGACAGCCAGGACTACACTATTATTCTTTCCAGGTTTCAAAATATGATCAGCTGATGATTGTATGCCTTCATTTCTCATCATATTTATTTGGTGAAGTGATTTGTAGCTTTCAGGTCATAAATAAGTGACTTTCAATAGCTATATTGAAACTTTTTCTTTTCTAACTGGAGCATTAAATACTTTCAAATAGACTGGTGTGACTGTAACTTAAATTTATTTTTTTAATAATACCATTTTATGCTGGGCAGTGGTGGCGCATGCCTTTCATCCCAGCACTTGGGAGGCAGAGGCAGGAGGATTTCTGAGTTTGAGGCCAGCCTGATCTACAGAGTGAGTTCCAGGACAGCCAGAGCTATACAGAGAAACCCTGTCTTGAAAAACCAAAAATAAAATAAAATAAAATAAAATACCATTTTACACCATGCTCTACTGAAACTTCTGAGTTCTAAGGTATCCAACAGTGTAGAAGGTACAAAACAGTCCGATAAATTTCTAATATTAGAAATTGGACATATATATGCATATATATACACACATATATGCATATACATATATACACACATATATATGCATATATATACACACATGTATATGCACATATATATGCATATATATGCACACATATGCATATATGTACACATATATATGCATACACACATATATCATATATATACACGCATATGCATATATATACACACATATATATACATATATGCACACATATATATGCATATATACACACACATATATGCATATATATAGACACACATATATATACACACACATATATGCATATATATGGAAGAGAATCAGAAGAAGACTGTTGTTGAGTTATGGCAATAAATACAGAAGATAATCCATATTGTGGTGTTTTGAGTGAGAAATGAAATGTGCCCCATAAGCTCAGGTATTTTAAATGTTTGTTACCCTGTTGTTGATACTTTTTAGGGAGATTATAGAACATTTAGGAGTTAGGACCTTGCTGGAAGAAGTATGTAAATGGGGTGGGCTTTAAGAATTTATAGCTTTATTCCATTTTTTTCTTTTTCTGCTTCTTGTGTATTGAGGAATTATAGGTCAGCTTTGATTTGTGATAGCTCTTGCTAGTGTGACAGTTATTCTAACCATTAAAGACTCATGGAACTCTAAGCCAAAATAAAATCTTTCTTAAATTTGTTTAGTCATAATATTTTATTACAGTAACAGAAAAGTAACTATTATACATGTAATAGAATATTCTAATACCATTGCTAAGTCATAATGTTTTCCAAAATCCCATTTCAAAAGAACAGGAGGATGGCAATGTTGGGGCTCCTATACTATATCTAAGGGTTGTCATGACTCACTGGGTAGTATCTGTAGGTCCTGGCTTATACTTTATTAATTTTTCTCCAAATGCAAGATGGAACTGTTTAGAGTGAGAACTATACAACAGTAGTTTACCCATAAAGACTGTCTCACTTATGATGGTGTAAACTTTAATGATACTGAACTTTTTTTTTTGCTTTCTTGTTTTACTTTGAATGTTTCCTTCCTTCCTTCCTTCCTTCCTTCCTTCCTTCCTTCCTTCCTTCCTTCCTTCCTTCCT